>SEYY01019109.1:90000-102500 GCA_009176605.1 Armadillidium nasatum | reverse complement strand
TTGAACTCTTTCAGATAAAATGGAAGCGGCGAATTTGTCTTGAAAATTTATATGGAAGTTTGAAGTCAGTCTTTGATGTCTATTTCAAGAGTTTGTTTGGTGTCTTTAAGTTTTTAAGAGTAACATCAGAAATTATTATCATTATTATTATCGTTTCAAATTTTAAATTTCAAAATCTTTTTTTAACTTTGATTTTTCGATTTTCTTTCACATTTTCTTTCTTTCCCGATTTTCTTTCAAAGCTTTGCTACGAGATTTAGTATCAAGAATATAAACTAAAGAATATATGAATAAAAAATTTCAAATTTTATATTATTTGATTTTTCTAACGAGTAATATTATATTCTTTAATACATATATTAAGGTATCACAGTACAATAACATTTAAAGTAGTATATTAGATACAACAAGAATGGTTTATCTTTCTGTGTTTCAGATAAATGTAATTAATTTTAAATTTTAATTTTAGTTAATAAAATAAATAAATTTTCATAGATTTTTTTTATTTTTATTTTTTTTATTTTTTTTTTTTACTCTTTTAATATTTAAATTTTAAAACAAAACGAAATACATAAAAACATAATTACTTTCACTTTTTTAAATGAGAAATCTAAAATTAAAATTTAAAACTTACAGGAATCTTCCATCCCGTCCATCTTCCTCTCCGATTACGATTTCCTGTGGCCTTGCGAAACACACTTGCAAAATGAAGGAGAAGGCCACCAGCAAGAGCAAGGTAACCTTTATAAAACAAATATACTATATATATATATATATATATATATATATATATATATATATATATATATATATATATATATATATATATATATATATATATATATATATATATATATATATATATATATATATCGCTACCGGGCATAACAAGACAATGATTGACTAACGTGCTTGAAGGCGTTGGTCGATTATTCATGAGAATAAAATGTAAAAATTAACTTCCTAGAAAGTCCCCATCCTGTGAGATGATAAGTACCTTCAAATTGTTATCCAAAATGCTTAAAACGTTTAAAACTGTAAAAACAAAGGCATATTTAAACTCTAAAGAAGCTTGTTGATTATTCTATTATTCGATAATTACTGATATCGAAAAAGAGCAGATGCCAAGGAAGGGAAACATGGCTTTGGTTAAGACCTAACCATACTTCATCCTAACACTCCCTATCCTCAATCCTCATCTGTATATTGATAGCGGTTTAAAAGCAAGTTCTTGAAAATAGAACTTTATCTGTATGTTCACATTTAAAGTCTATTCTAATCTCTTCATATAGAATAAAATCTTAGAGGGAAAATTTACTAAATAAAGCTCTTTAAAATTTCGGAATTCAACTAAAATAGTAAGTTATATTCAAAGTTGTCAGCATAATTAAACAAACATTCTCCCAAAAAACTGTTTGAAGAGGAAAATAGATATCTTCTACTTAGCAAGTTTAATTAATTTAGGGAACCTTCCTTCTTTTATTTTTCAACATTCGGTAGGATTAGCTAGCACCAGATGGCGCTATCTTTTCTCTTGGAAATAAATCAAATATTTTTGTATTTAGTTTCTTGTTCATTGTCATCGCTTGACTGCAAAAGAAAATTGGTTGCAATGTTTCGCTGATTTTTCCCATATTTGATATTCAGTTATCTAACGAGTTTTCAATGATTCAGTGTCCAGGTAAAATTTCTTTAGGTGTCTTCGAAAGCAATTGAACAATTTTTTCTTTCTTGACAAGGTTTTGGTGAAAAACAGGGAATTTTACACTATAGTCAGCAAAGTGACTGTTACGATAATAACTTTAGCCTCTAAAGAGTCAAATTCAGTGATTAGTACATTTTTTAAATGTTTTCTTCGGTTGTTATAATTCTTTGTAATGTCATCTGCTTAAAAACGTGACACATTATATCTGACAATGTTCTGGATGTAGATGACACTACTTTTAGTGATTGCAGGAGTGTAGCAATATCTGCCATGGAAGACTTAACATCACTCAGTATATTACTTATTTTATCGTATGGTTTTAAAACTTCAAAGTCGTCTGCAATGGAATAATACAAGTTAACATTACATGTTATCTTCTTTTACATCATTTTCGGAACTGAACTTGATCTTTCAATCAAACTTTCGGATGAATATTCATAATCACTACATTCAGTATTGATTCTTGAAGCTTTTTATGCAGTTGTCATAGAAACTAGTCGGACAACTACAGGCCAGTTAATTAAAATAAGTAGCAATAATTTGAAACTTTAAGTCTCACATTTCAAAACAACTTCTGAGATAAAAACATACTTTCACATTATTTTTAAGTTAAGAATAATGAAATGAGCATTGGCCAAGTTTTGACTTTAAAAAAAAGATATTTAGGATTCAAGAAGATTACTTCTCTACATAAAAGGTTGACAGATATCCGTGAATAAAAACTTTCGCACAGATAAGGATCTTCAGAAAAGTCAGGATAAAGGTGAGGATTCATATACAAATATTTAATAATTCGGCGAATTTTACAAACATTGCTATATATATATATATATATATATATATATATATATATATATATATATATATATATATATATATATATATATATATATATATATATATATATATATATATATATATATATATATATATATATATATATATATATATATAATATATATATATATATATATATTATATATATATATATATATATATATATATATATATATATATATATATATATATATATATATATATATATATATATATATATATATATATATATATATATATATATATATATATATATATATATATATATATATATATATATATATATATATATATATATATATATATATATATATATATATATATATATATATATATATATATATATATATATATATATATATATATATATATATATATATATATATATATATATATATATTTATTTGTACTCACAGTAATAGATTTATTTGCCATAATAAAAAAGAACCGTTATATAATTGTAAATTTAATTCAAACAAACAAAAAATCTTCAATAAGTAAACTCAAGCAAATAAAATATTGATATAAGAAGTAATTAGGTGAACAGTTTTCTTCGTTCCAGTCAAATTGAATGAATAGTTTGACCAATTTCATCTCTTTATATATATTCTTTTCTATCCCTCTTTTTCATCATGCTTTTTATAGCCTTTTATTTGCATCACTTATTTTCATTTTCTTAGAAAGGTTTTTTTTTCTTTCGTCACCCCATAATCATTTTCATAAAACAATGTCATTCTATATAAATGTGCAAAAATATGCATACTATATATATATATATATATATATATATATATATATATATATATATATATATATATATATATATATATATATATATATATATATATATATATATATATATATATATATATATATATATATATATATATATATATATATATATTATCATCATCATCATCATCATCATCATCATCATCGTAAATTTTCTTTATTTTCTTAGCTGAAACATTCAGAGAACATTATGTAGATTGTTAACATCGTGATGTTTAATTAATTATAAGCTAACTTGATGTTTACATTAATTAAATATTTTTCAGTATGAAGTGTTTGCTTTCCTCAATTCTACGTGGACTCTGTCCTTCTCTCTCTCTCTCTCTCTCTCTCTCTCTCTCTATATATATATATATATATATATATATATATATATATATATATATATATATATATATATATATATATATATATATATATATATTATATATATATATATATATATATATATATATATATATATATATATATATATATATATATATATATATATATATATATATATATATATATATATATATATATATATATATATATATATATATATATATATATATATATATATATATATATATATATATATATATATATATATATATATATATATATATATATATATATATATATATATATATATATATATATATATATATATATATATTATTTCACCTCTGGTGGGCAAAGGCCAGAGGCCTACCAATATTCCACCAGAGTTAGGGGGAAAGTCGGGAACATGGTCAAATTAAAGGCCGACATGACCTGATACACGGCGTTTGAAGGTGTGCTAAGTCATAGGAAGTTGGGAAAATAGATGAAGGAGTGTGTTCCAGACTTTACCAGTAGAGTACATGTAAGATTGAGCATAGCGGTTAAGTCTGGGGTCAGAGAGTTGGACAGAGAAAGGATGAGACTGTGTAGAAAGACGAGTCGCACGAACCCTTCTCAGTGGAGGAGGTATGTGACGAGAGAGTTCAGAAGAGCAGTGTCCATTGTAATAGCGATAGTAAAGAGAGAGATGACGCAACATTTCGACGGGCAGAAAGAGATTGGAGAGAATTAGTGAGAGCAGGAGAGTTGATAAGGCGAAAAGCTCTAGACTCCACCTTTTCCAGGAGAGCTGTATGAGTGGAACCACCCCAGATGTGTGACGCATACTCCATACAAGGGCGAACAACACCCCTATACAGAGCAAGCAACTGGGGTGGTGTGAAGAAATACTGAAGGCGCCTCAGAACACCCAACCTCTTAGAAGCTTGTTTAGAAAGAGAGGTAATGTGATCTTTCCAAGAAAGATCACGAGAAAAAGAAACACCTAGAATATTAAGGAGAGATGAAGGTTTGAGTTGTGTGTTTTCGAAGAAGATATCGTAGTTGTGTGGAAGATTGTGGCGAGTAGAGAGATGGAGGAATTGAGTTTTTGAGGCATTGAAAACAACCATGTTTTCTCTGCCCCAATTTGAAATGAGAGATAGATCAGAGGTTAGTTGCTCCAAGGCCGCCCTCCTTGCCTCTATTAACTGTTGCTGGGAGGGGCGCCTTTCAAAATGAAAAGAGTAATGAAGGGTGGAGTCATCAGCATAGGAGTGGATAGGAGATGAAGTAATAGAGAGAAGGTCATTAATGAAAAGTAGAAAAAGTGTTGGGATAGGACAGATCCTTGAGGAACACCACTATTTATAGATTTATAGGATGAACGGTGGCCGTCTGCAACAGCTGCTATAGAACGACCAGAAAGGAAATCAGAGAGAAGGTCACAGAGAGAAGGATAGATTCCGAAAGAGGAAGTTTGGAAATCAAAGCTTTGTGCCAGACTCTATCGAAAGCCTTTCGATATGTTTAGCGCCACAGCAAAAGATTCACCGAAATGCCGAAGAGAGGAGGACCAAGAGTCAGAGAGAAGGGAAAGAAGATCACCAGTAGATCGTTTCTTGCGAAAGCCATACTGGCGATCAGAGATAAGATTAGAAGAATTGAGATGTTTCCAAATCTTCCTGTTAAGGATAGATTCGAAAACTTTAGAAAGAACGGAGGTTAAAGAAATTGGACGGTAGTTAGAGGGTTGAGAGGGGTCCCCCTTCTTCGGCACAGGCTGAATGAGCGCACGTTTCCAGCAAGTAGGGAAGGTTGAAGTAGAAAGACATAGACGAAATAGTTTACCAAGGCAGGGTGCAAGCTCGGAAGCGCAAGTTTTGAGAACCACAGGAGGGATACCATCAGGACCGTACGCTTTCTTAGTGTTCAGCTCAGAGAGAGCAGAAGTGACATCTTTAGAAGAAATTACAATTTATATATATATATATATATATATATATATATATATATATATATATATATATATATATATATATATATATATATATATATATATATATATATATATATATATATATATATATATATATATATATATATATATATATATATATATATATATATATATATATATATATATATATAATATATATATATATATATATATATATATATATATATATATATATATATATATATATATATATATATATATATATATATATATATATATATATATATATATATATATATATATATATATATATATATATATATATATATATTTCTCACCTATCTCACCATACTCCTGTAGGTGCTAGCACCTGTCAGCCGGATCTTTCGAGGAAGATCCTTGAGTTTCAAGGGCCCCACGGCGGATACCGCTGGCTGGGCCAGGCCTATCGCGGATGCCGGAGATTATTCCCATCAGTGGCAAGAGCACTCCACTGATGTACTCGTTTAACGACTGAGTTATTCGGAGCAAAGCGCAAGGAGAAACCGCTCACATTTCCCGCTCCGACCAGGCCTCGAACCCTGGACCTCTCGCTTGCTATCACGAGTGCTCGATCGACTGAGGAGTCAGGAAAAGGACCACTAAGGAGTGGATTGTACACAGGATAATAATATAAAAATAAAAAATAAAATAAAATAAAAAAAAAATGTTCTTATGCGATTCACATTTGTTTTCATTTTATAGCGTTATGACTTTTTTTGTCTGAAGTTGTGAATTTTTCAAAATTGGGAAAAAAAATTTCGATGCCCTGTCAAATAATGGCGTTTAACTTTTTTTTTAGTAAAGCAGAAGAACAAAACTCTGTTGGAAGCTTTTGTAGCCAATAGATTTTGAAATATATCTCCCAAATTTCAGATAATTTCAAAAAGTGGTTTGGCCCCAGCGTAGACTTGAAGTTGGGTGAAATTTTTCCAAAAAACTTTTAAACCATTATAATCTCGTAAAAACGTTAGGAATGGAGTTTTTTAGTCGAAAAAAAGTTATCTATCTATACTGAAATTTTTAGGAGAATCGAAAATTTTTATTTTCAAAATTGGATCCTTCCAATTTGGAAGGAAAAAAAGAAAACCTTTTGATAATAATTAATATTTTCATATATTATTTTGAGATCTTATAAAACAATTAATTAAAAAATTCATTAAAATATATATATATATATATATTATATAAATATATCTATATATATATATATATATATATATTGTATATATATTATATATATATATATATATATATTAAAAATTTTGTAAAATCTGTTGTGAAGTAACGAAAGTTTAAGACAATGCTCCTTAATGGCAATACTTGAACACTGATCATGTTATAAAAGTCTATGCTGTTCTAACACAAAACTACAGCAGGCGCCACCTCCCATAAAGGAAGGCTCAGACGACAGGCCTAGCAAGCCAGTCCTATAAAGGAAAAGCATTGTTTGTAGCAACTCCATGACCAACCTGGGAAACCATAGCTCCGAGAGGCATGATCTTCTGGAGAACTCTGGGAGAGAGTATTTATGGGTTAGATGGAAGAAGATGCTACTCTCACTAAAATCGAAAAAAACAAAAGCGAGTTTTAATAAAACTCAATTGACCTGCATCGAAACCTACAATTCGAAAACATGATCTTTTAAAGCACATACTGAGAGGGACATTTAAGAAAGATAGAGAAAAATTCTGGCCCCACTGACAGGGTGAAAACCCTGTCTGGGAGAAGATAATAGTAAAGATAAATATATATATATATATATATATATATATATATATATATATATATATATATATATATATATATATATATATATATATATATATATATATATATATTATATATATGAGTGCTGTTCAAGAGGTCACTGGTTCAAACCCCAAAATTATTATATATAAATAATAATAAACATTGTGTGCATATGTATTTATATAGATAATAAGTAAAACATCGTATATATTTGAACTCGGCATAACACTAATTAGCATTCTCGAATGGATTGTGACAGGCATAGCAAGCCGACAACCATCATTCTTATGATTTAAGAGGCTGGAAACCCTCTTAACCAGTATTTCTGCAGTCGACACCACCCTGCATCATGCGGGGTATGATGAAGAGTATAAAAAAAAAGAATAAGAAAATATATTCACTCCTAAGCTGATGACTCCACCATTCATTACTCCTTCCAGTTTGAAAGACGTCCCTCTTAACAGCAGTTGATAGACTCGAGAAGGGTAGCCTTGGAGCAACTAACTTCTAATCTTTCACGTATTTCTAATTGGGGCAAAGAAAACATGGTTGTTTTCAATGCCTAAAAACCTCAGTTTCTCCATCTCTCCACTCGACACAATCTTCCACACAACTATGAAGTCTTCTTCGAAAACACACAACAAAAACCTTCATCTTTTCTTAATATTCTCAGCTTATCCTTTTCTCGTGATCTTTCTTTGAAAAGATCACATTACTTCTCTTTCTAAACAAGCTTCTAAGAGGTTAGGTGTTCTGAGGCGCCTTCAGAATTACTTCACGCCACCCCAGTTGCTTGCTCTCTATAGGGGTGTTGTTCGCCCCTGTATGGAGTATACTTCACACATTTGGGGTGGTTCCACTTATACAGCTCTTCTTGAGAAGGTGGAGTCTAGGGCTTTTCGTCTCATCAACTCTCCTGCTCTTACTAACTCTCTCCAATCTCATTCTGCATGTCGAATTGTTGTGTCACTCTCTATTTACTATCGCTATTACAACGGACACTGCTCTTCTGAACTCTCTCGTCGCATACCTCCTCCATTGAGAAGAGCTCGTGCGACTCGCCTTTCTACACAATCTCATCCTTTTTCTGTCCAACTCTCTGACCCCAGACTTAACCGCTATGCTCAATCTTGCATATACTTTACTGGTAAAGTCTGGAACGCACTCCCTTTATCTGTTTTCCCAACTTTCTTTGACTTGCATACTTTCAAACGTAGTGTATCTGGACAAGTCGGCCTCCTTCAATCAAGTTAGGATTTTTCCCAACTCCGGTGGAATTTAGTAGGTCTCCGGCCTTTTCCCACTGAAGGAGATATATATATATATATATATATATATATATATATATATATATATATATATATATATATATATATATATATATATATATATATATATATATATATATATATATATATATAATGCATTCAATCTGAAATAATTTTTTTTGTTTTTTCTTTTTTCTTTAAAGTAATTAATTCCTTCACGTGTTTGTCTATGTTTTTATTTTGTTTCATATTTATTAGCATTTTATATATCATTTAAAGTGTATTTGTTAATTAAATGTTATCTATTTCATTCTATTAATATTATCTCGTTCTTTTATGACTCACTATTCAGTTACTTTATATTTATTATTCCCCCCTTTTAAACTATTTTTATGCTCCATTCCCAATTCATTTAGGAATATTTTATCAAGCATGTATTAATTAGGACGCTTTTTTTTTTTAATTTAAATAGTGTCATGTCATTAGCATAAGTTTATTTAAAAGTATGAAACCTCATTTACATTTGAAATATGCTCAAGCAAAAGGGCATAGAGGAGAAGGGTCAGTGGGCCATTGTCCTATAGAGGAGAAAGGTCAGTGGGCCATTGTCCTCTTCACTCGAAATTGTATGAATTTTTTGGAAATTTCAATTGGATTTTCCCTTCTTCCTAGAAGCGTGCGCTTATTCAGCCGAACCAAAAAACGTAAACAGTTTCTAAACTCTCTAACTATCGTCAAATAGCTTTCTTTAACTTTTATCTTCTCTATAAAGTCGTTGAATTTACCCTTTAAAAGAAGGTTTGAAAATATCTCACTGTTTCAAATCTTTTCTCAAAACGACAGTATCGGTCTCATAAGGAACTCTCTACTGGTGATCTTGTTCTTCTACCTGATTCTTGGTCCTCTGCTCCTCAGCATGTCGGTCAATTTTTTGCTATGAAGATAGTCATATCGTAAGCCATCGATTAAATCTGGTACAAAGCTGTAATTTTCATTCAAACTTCCCTCTTTCGGTATCTATGGATCTCTCTGTGGCCTTATTTCTCTCTGATTTCATTTTCAATCTTTCTATAACAGTTATTATAAAAGCCACTGTCCTTCCTTTAAATCTATTAACAGTTTAACCTTGAGGTTCTCTCCTATCAGAACTTTTTTTCTATTTTTCATCATCAGTCACTTCCTCACTCACCCACTCCTATGCCAAAGCTTCCATCCTTTTATTGTTAATTTCTTTTTGATAGGAGTCCCGTTCAACATCGAATAGCAGCTGGTAGGAGGACGGTCAAAGAGCAACTGATTCTGTGGCAGAAAAAAATATTGTCGTTTTCAATGCTTCAGAAACTCAATTCCTTCTTCTCTCTAGTCAATAATATATTTTAAAAACACAACACAAACCTTCTCATATGCTTAATAATCTTTGTGTTTCCTTTTCTCGTGATCTTTTTGGAAGGATTACATTATTTCTCTCATTTAAAGGCTTGATGTTCATCTTGATGGCTTGATGGCTTCATCTCGCCAACACAGTTGCTTGCTTTGTTCAGGGACATTGTTCGTCCTGGTATGGAGTACTCATCTCACATCTAGTGTGGTTCCACTCCCAAAATAATAATAATAATAATAATATTATTATTTTAATTTTTGAAAAAGTGAAATAAAAAACTTATTTCTTTCCCTCTCATTAACTCTCTCGAGTCTCTTTCCAGCAGACAAGCTCGTGAAACTCTTCAATTTACACATACTTTTTCATTCTCTTATTAACTCTCTGCCCTCAGACTTATCCGCTGTGCTCAATCTTGCATTAAACTAATGATAAAATCATAAATGCAAATTCATCTTCTATCTATCAATTTAGCAATTTTAAACGCGGTAGGTCGGTTTATTTCAACCTCTGACTAATCCTATTTTCAAAAGAAAACTAAAGTCACATTATAAAGTCGAAAAAAATGAAACAGGAAAAAAAATTAAAATAATTCTTAAAAATCTCGAAGAATTTTACGTCAGAAATGACGAATCACTGAGTCGTTCTTTCTTTGTGTACTTTCGACTTGCTTTACGCGAACTCTCTGGAATCTCAGTGAGAAATTCTTCAAACTGAATGACTAATTGTTTCGTAATAGTAATTCAAGTAGCTGCTGTTGCAGGAAATTTACATTAATATATTATATATCATATATAATATACAGTACTATATATATATATATATATATATATATATATATATATATATATATATATATATAATATATATATATATATATATATATATATATATATATATATATATATATATATATATATATATATATATATATATATATATATATATATATATATATATATATATATATATATATATATATATATATATATATATATATATATATATATATATATATATATATATATATATATATATATATATATATATATATATATATATATATATATATGTGTGTGTGTGTGTGTGTGTGCGCGTGTGTGTGCATGTGAGTGTTTGGGAGCAAATGACCTTTAGAGTTCTCTTAAATCTAACCGATGAGAAGACATGGTAGGCCTGAAAACCTTTAAAGCATAATTCTTTCATCTCTTGAGTATAGACAAATTTTTTAGCAACTATTACATTTACTTCTAAAATAAGTAACACAAACCTTCATCTCTCTTCATATTCTAAAGAGATTTCACCTTTCCTTGATAATTCTTAAAAGTTCAAATTGTTACTCCCAATAAAAACGTTTTCAAGATGTTAAGGATTAATTAAATGGTCTGTTGATTCTCCGTTAGGGAGCTAAAATGATTCTGATTTTAAGGAAAAATAATTATATTAATTACATTACAATCATTATTATTATTATTATTATTATTATTATTATTATTATTATTATTATTATTATTATTATTATTATTATTATTATTATTATTATTATTATTATTATTAATCAAAAAATAGACTTGTTTAAAATTAAATTTAGATATTTATTAAATCATTCTTTAATGTGGAGACATTTTTGAGGGTTCTTCATTTAACCTCTCTGTGTCTTGCGTCTTCTCCTTCGTCTGCTGTTGCCATGAGTGTAATGAGTTCTTCGCTTCTCTTCAGGCTCTTTTCTGAAACAGCGAAAAAAAGCAAATTAATAAATTAAAGATAAAATAATTAATAATAATAATAATAATAATAATAATAATAATAATAATAATAATAATAATAATAATAATAATAATAATAATAATAATAATAATAATAATAATAATAATAATAATAATAATAATAATAATAATAATAATAATAATAATAATAATAATAAGTAATAATAATAATGATGAAGATAATAAAAATTATAATAAATAATAATAATAATAATAATAATAATGAAGTGGTAATAATGGTGAGAAAGATAATGAGAATTGGAATAATAGAATTAATGGTGATAATACTACTACTAATAATAATAACAATAGTAATAATAATAATAATAATAATAATAATAATAATAATAATAATAATAATAATAATAATAATATAATAATAATAAATGGTAAAAGTATCTGATCAATTTTTTTTTTAATATATCGTAACTAGGAAGACGAGATAATATGAAATTCACTTTTTTTTAGGTAAATTGAGCTACGGAAAATGATTTTGCAAATTAAAAATATAAAAAAAAGAAAAAAAATCAATTAATTACGATTAATAAGTACGATCAATTAACAGTAGGTCGTACGACTCTTCAAAGATCATCTGGAATCTCATTCCCTTCTTTCTGATCATCAGTATGGCTTTCGACGTTCGAGGTCTACTGGTGATATACTTTCCTATCTCACAGATTTATGGTCTTCTGCCCTT
>SEYY01019109.1:82500-85000 GCA_009176605.1 Armadillidium nasatum | reverse complement strand
GTAGTATAGTAGTAGTAGTAGAAGTGTGTTTAGAAGTGTTATTATTTTTAATATTTAAAATAATCATAATTATTATTATTATTATTATTAGTAGTAGTAGTAGTAGAAGTGATAATAGTAGCAGAAGTATTAGTATATGGTAGGGTAGAAGTGTTAATTTTAGTAGTGATGTATAATTTTGAAGTTTTGTAATGTTGGTAGTAATATACAGAAGTATAGTTAGCCAAAACTATTGTAATGAAGGCAATGGAAGTAGTCATAATATTACAAATAATATTACAAAAATAATAATAATAATGAAATAAAAATTATTTGGCAAGAATTTTAACGGGTTAATTTGTTCATCTTACCTTGCTGATGCGCGCCATTTTCATACCCTAAAAAAAAAAAAAAAAAAAAAAATAGAGGCAAAGAAAATTAATACTTTTTAAAATGGTAATTTTATTATAAATTATCGATTGAGAAACTGATTTAAACAATAAAATAATAAATAAAAAATAAAAAAAAAAAAATAAGTTTTTTTTTTTTTTTTTTTTTTTTTTTTTTTTTTTTTTGCATTAAATAAAAGAGAAAGTTTCTGAGAAAATTTTCCTTCTTTTAATATAAAATTTTCCATTTTGTTTTAAATATTTTCCACATGTATTTTAATCTATGTTAATAAAATCACCTATTTATGATTCATATATTTTCACAACAAAAATGATGTACTGAATGACCCAATTCGCCCTGAATTCTTTAATATTCAAAATAAGAGAAAATTGTATTCTACACACACACACACACACACACACACACACACACACACACACACACATACATATATATATATATATATATATATATATATATATATATATATATATATATATATATATATATATATATATATATATATATATATATATATATATATATATATATATATATATATATATATATATATATATATATATATATATATATATATATATATATATATATATATATATATATATATATATATATACTATATATATATATATATATATATATATATATATATATATATATATATATATATATATATATATATATATATATATATATATATATATATATATATATATATATATATATATATATATATATGAGCTAAAATATTTATTAGACACCACAACAACTTTGAATAGATAATACGACACGACGTGGAAGCAAAATAACACAAAAAAGTAAACCTTTTATTACAAGGGTCTTTCAAGAGGTTTTCATATTTGTAGTTCTCTTCCAAATCTCTTGAGTTCATGTGGGCAACTCTTAGAATTTATAATAAAAGGTTTGTATAGTATATCCTTCCTATTAAATAGGATCTCAATAACACTTTGGTTTCATGGTTGTGCAAACCACTCAACGTTTTTGTTGCATCGTAAGTATGTTTCCTTTATTGACTCGGCCTCCACATCTTGATTATTTGCTTCTCATTCGAAATGTAAAGCTGGAAAATGAAAGATTAAGTCAAGACATCATGGCAACTAGAAAATACAATGCTCAAGAATATGGTGAAAGCATTTTTGTTTTCTTTTTCTTTCATTCTTCTGGTGTCACGTCGCTGCCATTACAAAAGCATTTTCCTGTAAACATTACTACCACCAAGAACGACAGTTTTCCTTAAATTTTCACACAGTTTGCTAAACATAAATGTCGATGATTACATTCAAACTACTGATCAGTAAACTGAAATAATTACTTCATTTTCAAAGTTTATGTGTAATGGTTCTAATTTTAAATGCTTCTAATTTATTTTTAATACAAGAGAGAACGATGATCATTTATTTAATATATATACACATTATCATTGTGAAAAAAATGAAGCAAAGTGAAAAAAAGTTTTAAAAACTTTTTTGCGTGTCACTGGTTGTTGATTTTCTTCTCTCTAATAATAAGTGAATTATTTATAAAAAGAAAGAGAAGATTTCTATTTACTATTTTCTAACAATTGTTTCAAATTTTAGATAAAGTTGAAAGTTGTTACCTCATTTGATGCAAATTACTTACCAAAATAAAGAAAGTTACAATTTTTGTAGTTTTAAAAAATGCAGAAAGTTGTATGCTTAACTAATAAACTAAATAGGTGTGCTAAAAAAGATATTTTAAGTAGTTCCTTTAATGCATTTGTATAACTGTAAATTTGGAAATTTTTATACTCAATTCTGACCAATTCAAAATGTGTCATTGGTTTAAAACTCAAAATTATCAACTTTTTTCTGGAGCTATTTAGAAATTTACATTTGGAACAAAGCTAAAATTGTTATAACAAATGTGTATAACATTACTCTTGTATTATGTATATATTCTATTATAACTTTTTCATAAACTATCTTGATTCTCTAAATTTAGGACATGACAACCTTGAAAAGGGCTGTGCCCGTAAGTGGTGATTATCTGTTAAAAAAAAAAAAAAAAAAAAGCTTGAAATGATAATTTTCGACTCATATTAGTATTCAGTCAACGGAGCGAGAAAATT
>SEYY01019109.1:70000-72500 GCA_009176605.1 Armadillidium nasatum | reverse complement strand
TAATTTAAATTCATATTTATTTAGCGCATTCTTTCTTATCGATAATTCGGATTATTTAGCATATTGTTCTCAATATTTCTTTTGAATAAGTCCTTCATCTTCTGTCTAATTTACTCCCTCTTTCAGTCCTTTTAAAATTTTATACAAAAAAAAAGTTTTTCTACATATTCATATTATTATATATTTAAAGCGTTTTACCTCTTTTATGCAAACATTGAATATTTAAAACTTTTATATTCATAAGCTTAATTTTTCCTTTTTGCATTCTGCTCACTTTCTAAATGCTCTTATGTCACTTTTGATGCTTATTCCACTTCTGAACCGTACTGACGTATCTACTGTATAGCCTCATAAAAATCTCCTGTCGAACCGATACCAAAGGAGTAGCATTTAAGAGTCTGGGTTAAGGGACCACACCCTCAAATATCCTCCCGTCTTCTATTTCGGCGGGGAAGACAATTGAAATTTCGTGGGTAATATACCCAAACTCTTTTAAGACATGATATTTTTGGTAACATAATGTTGCTTAACACATGATCCCATCATGTGTTATTATTCAAACAAAATTTAGTATTCTCTTAACTATTTATGAAATATTAAATTTTAAATGCAGCAACTTAAAACTGGTGATTCTTCACGAGTTATTTCAGTCTTCTGTGGCTGTAAATTCCACACACACACACACACACACACACACACACACACACACACACATATATATATATATATATATATATATATATATATATATATATATATATATATATATATATATATATATATATATATATATATATATATATATATATATATATATATATATATATATATATATATATATATATATATATATATATATATATATATATATATATATATATATATATATATATATATATATATATATATATATATATATATATATATATATATATATATATATATATATATATATATATATATATATATATATATATATATATATATATATATATATATATATATATATATATATATATATATATATATATATATATATATATATATATATATACTTACATATGAAGACAAAAGAAATCCTTTTCCTCAAGAGAAGTTCTATTAATGTTTTGATGATGACAAATGGTAAAATAATAAATTTCGTGAAAAATGATGCATTTAAATTTCCCGAAAAGGTGCGACGAAAAAGACCGGAAATCGATTATCAAAGAATTTCAGGATATTTTTCGGTGGTTTCAAATTGATTTGTAAGAATTTAGGTTTTATTATTGATCTTTTTCATAAAAACTTCCTGTCTTATATATATATATATATATATATATATATATATATATATATATATATATATATATATATATATATATATATATATATATATATATATATATATATATATATATATATATATATATATATATATATATATATATATATATATATAAAGAGAGAGAGAGAGAGTGAGAAAGATAGATAGAGAGAGAGAGAGAGATAGATAGATAGATAGATAGATAGATAGATAGATAGATAGATAGATAGATAGATAGATAGATAGATAGATAGATAGATAGATAGATAGATAGATAGATAGATAGATAGATAGATAGATAGATAGATAGATAGATAGATAGATAGATAGATAGATAGATAGATAGATAGATATAGATAGATAGATAGATAGATAGATAGATAGATAGATAGATAGATAGATAGAGATAGATAGATAGATAGATAGATAGATAGATAGATAGTTAGAGAGAGTGAGAGAGTAAATATAAGAGGTCTTTGAAAGTTTGCTTTCTCATAGAAAAAGTGTCATCCAAATTTCAATCCTGACGTTGATTGAAGTTACTAATATTCAACATGGGTACTTTGATTACCAAAAGAATATACAGTGGATATTCATGCTTCTACCATTTACATAGCATTATTTTATCATAGATATCATCAAACAGAGAAATGATTTTCCTCTCCAAGCCGATAAGTCAAGGAACCTTAAGAAAATCCCACACAAAGAAATCACTTAGCGTATTCACTTGTGACCTTGGTGGTCAACCAATGGAACCACTACAACTTATTAACTGATTTGGGAATTTTTCGTCCTTAAAAATATATCAATATTAAAAATATAACGATCAATATGTGTTGTGGTACTTATCATCCTCTTCTAACTATATAAAAAAAGTGATATCAGATTACAAATCTTTTCTCTGAACATAGGCAAGGTTTTCCATAATATATGATAAGGTAACTGCTAGCGTTCATAGTTAGTTCATGTAACTTTGGGATTGTCTCTGTTTTCTTTGCAAAATAGTTTTCAGAACCAAAAATTCTTCAAAAAAATTTCTTTAATTCATAAAACGTTATCTCACAAGAGAAGATTTTCCTTTTAATAAACTTGTAGCCTTTCAAAATGCACAATAATGGTAGCTGCAAATTTCATAAGAGCAGCCCTGTCATCTAGAATGATTTGAAGACTGCAAGGAATAATTTTGAGAACTTT
>SEYY01019109.1:25000-62500 GCA_009176605.1 Armadillidium nasatum | reverse complement strand
AGCTCTACTCAATCTTACATGTAAATTCTGGAACACACTCCCTTCATCTATTTTCCCAACTTCCTATGACTTCCACACCATCAAACGCCGTGTATCGGGTCATGTTGGTCTTTAATTTGACCATAATTCCTATTTATTCCCTGACTCTGCTAGAAATTTTAGTAGGACTCTGGCCTTTGCCTACCAGAGGTGAAATATATATATATATATATATATATATATATATATATATATATATATATATATATATATATATATATATATATATATATATATATATATATATATATATATATATATATATATATATAAACTTGCCACTCTTTTTCACTCAGTTCTATCCTCCATCAACCGCACATCCTTATCTTAGCTCAACCCTCTGTCCCTCAATAACTCCTTGACCACTTTCATCCAAACTACTTTTCTATTTTCCCCTACCTCTCATACGCATCATTTCCGAAACGAACACTTTTTTTATTTTTACTAGTCTCTCCCAATTCAATCTACAAACATGTCCAAACCACGTCAGCATGCTCTGTTCAGCTCTCTCAACCAAACTCCTTCTCCAACTACACATCTCCCTTATTCTAACATTCCTAACTCTCTCCCTTCTACTTATACCACACACGGCTCTCAGACCTTTTTTTCGAAAAGTCTCAACCTATTTTCTTTTCTTTGTATTCAACCTCCAAACCTCGCTACCATACATAACTACCGGTACACAGCAACCCTAGAACATTTTCAACCTCACCTCTCTGGACAACCTTCTTCTGTTCCAAATATCTCTCAAACCCCCTAGCACTTTCTCCCCTTCTCTTTTCTCTTCATTACCATACATTAATCTCAGAAAGGTTTATAATTTACTAAACCTTGCCAAAGAATATTGAGAGTGTAAAATCAAATATTAAAGTGTTGACAATGGAAAATAATTTCAATACAAGAGTTCTAATCTGAGAAAAGAAATGGAAAATTTTTGAGCCTTAATGTAGAATTTTTTTTGAAGCTTCAGACTTTGAATCTTCACACTTGAATCTTCACACTTGAATCTTCACACTTGAATCTTCACACTTGAATCTTCACACTTGAATCTTCACACTTGAATCTTCACACTTGAATCTTCACACTTGAATCTTCACACTAGCTACAAGGATAAAAGACTATAATAGCCCAAGTTTAAAGTTCTCGTAATTCAGTAAATATTTATTTTACAAATGGAGTTCGAGGGTCGCATTCTAAGAGTATTAGAGTATCCATCAGTTAATAAAATGGTAGTAAAAAACTCGCTAGCCGTTTACTTGAAAAAAGAAAATTCCTTTACTGGAATTCAGTATCTTATTAGATTTTACCGCGAAGTCTTTCTGTATATACCAATCGCATTACTCACAGACTATTCAAACATTGTACATGTAATAGAACATTCTTGTGCAATCATAGAATCACTTCTCTAATTAAAAGTTTATATACCTAGTTTCATTGAATCAGGATTCAAACCATCTTCACTGATGATTCGAACAACTCATGTTTGAATTTTAAAGAGTTTATAATAATTACGAAACTAAGATTTTGTAAAAGTCCTCTACTTAGTTTAACACATTTTGCCGAAGCCAAAGAGCTCCTCCCAACTCTTGTCGTTAAATTAAATTAATTTTCTGGGTCATTGAAATGAGGTCCATTTTAAAGTGGTAGCAGTTGCTATTAATAAAAATTACTCCTTAAATTGCTCATCAATAAGTTTAAGTAAAAATACGGAGATGCACCACTCACCACCACACGAGGGAGAGAGAGAGAGAGAGAGAGAGAGAGAGAGAGAGAGAGAGAGAGAGAGAGAGAGAGAGAGAGAGAGACAGACAGACAGACAGACAGACAGACAGACAGACAGACAGAGACAGAGAGAGAGATAGAGAGAGAGAGAGAGAGAGAGAGAGAGAGAGAGAGAGAGAGAGAGAGAGAGAGAGAGAGAGAGAAAGTACTGATTCACATAGTCGACTGTGAGTTTCAATTTCAAAATTCGAGGAATAATAAAAAAAAAACTTTAAATCCTTATTATTATTTTCAATTTTTAATTAACAATATTATTATAATTAATATTATTATTACCATTATTATTATTATTATTATTATTATTATTATTATTATTATTATTATTATTATTATTATTATTATTATTATTATTATTATTATTATTATTATTATTACTACTACTACTACTATTGTTATTATTATTAGTATTAGTATTAGGGTTTTGAAGCTGATGAAATTTGTTTCAGCTCCGGATCCCGCCCCAGCTCCAGATCCATTGTCAGATGTGGCTCCAGCTTCGGCTCCTCCTTTGGTTTAAAGATTTTCCTAATTCTTATTCAGTTGTGTTTAGGTATAACCACCACTCAGACAACATCAGCCCAAATGCAGTTCCATGGCAATGGGACTCAAAACCTCGTTCTTTTATAATAATTTTGAGCTGGGCACAAATTTGCTCGTACAATGCAAAGTCTCTTTTTTTTAATCAATACGACCAAATTTATATAACAAAATGTACTCAATTAGATCCTCTTTCATTGGGGCTCGTAAGTCTGACTGAATTATTCGAAGGGCCGAAAATAGATATTCCACACTAACTTGTGTTGTTGCCACTGAAGTTACTGTATAAGCAACATTCTGAATTATTTTTGATTAATGTGGACTCGCCTTTAAGGCATTTAGCTTTGATGATCTATCTATTTTCTCCGTAACAGATAAGGCATGAGATAAAACAAGCTTAAATTTAGCAATAGGAGACCCTCGTTTACTATCTATTTTTTCTTCAGTCCGGAAGCGTTTGGTTTTCAGATCAAAGAACTCTTAATAAGCTGATTCATCCTCAAAATTTAAAAAAAGATGATGAAGTTGAAGGTTGGTTTACATTATGTTCATTAATTGCATTAAGTGCTTGGAATTTTCACTTCCTTCTTTTTGAGTTGCTAATTGTCTTGCTCATTGAGTTGCTGATTATATTGCTCCATTCAAATTACTATATTAATCAATGCTATCTTTCCTCTACTGAGCTGTGCATTATTCTGTGTAATCCGGTACATAGGATCAATATAAATTGCAACAAGTAATACTTCATTATTAAGGAGAACTATCTCTCTTTTTTCCACTGACTCTTTATTTGCATCTGCAATTGTTCCACCTATTTGAGAAAATGTCAGCATAAGTTTTTGCCACTCTTTATAAAAGAAACCAGGGGTTAACTCAACTGCTTGTAACCTTTTAGTTACCAAGAATGAATGAAGAAATATTGCTTCAAGTCATCCTACTTCACACCACTGAAAATCAGTCATTGCTATGACTAGATGAGCCATGTTAATTAATGCATTCTTTAGTTCTAAAAGGCGCTTAATCATTAGGTAAGTACTGCCTCACCTAGTTGCTTGGTCTAAGATAGCAACTTTTCCTCCTTTATGTTTTAATTTAGTTTCAACTTCTGGTGTCGGGCAGTTACAGCAATTTGAAGTACATTAGCTATAATTAATGGACATTTTGTCCTTTCAAACCATCTCTGATAGCGAGCTGTAACCTGTGTACAGCGCATCGCATGTGTTCTATTTTTACAGCAGTGAAAACAGATTTCACATTTTCATTTAATTCCGCTTGTAAACCACATTCACAACTTTCTGGGTCAGTGATACAAATTTCGGATTCACAATCTAAATTCGTATTATCTATTTCAGAGGGGTTCTACACTTAGTTTATCTATTGCACTTATTATGTTGCATGCATTATCCGTTACAACTGCTAAAACTTGCTCTTTAATAAGTTCAGACTCTTTGAAAACTTTCTCAACTAGATTTCATATTAATTCTGATGTGTGTGTTGCGCTTGCGTTTCTCGAACGGCTAGAGTAAGTGTTGTTATTTCGCTATTTGAGTTCGTTAGTTGGACATTTATTGCAAAATAATTTATTCTCTGTCTAGTACAAGCATAAATTTTTCGGGAAAAAATTTCCCATGGAGAATTTCTTTCAGCATTTTTTTTCTGCCTTTCATCTTCACTTATCACCATTTTTCTGACATCATGCCTTTCCATAGAAACGCCTAACTTTTTGGCTAATTCTCTATTTAACCCAGGAAATTCTGGAGAAGAAAAGAATTTTAAGGGTACTCCTTCATTTACAACCATTTAGATAATAAGCATTTTAAATTTTTCAGGCGTCATTGACATCGTCACCTTTTGACTTGTTACAAATCTTGAAATTGAAGGTTGTATACATGAAAGGTTTTGGGTAACTGATGTAACCTAACTTTGGTTTTCTTCTTCTACTGTTTTAATTAAAGATTTCAAGATGTTGCCTTTGCAAATGGCATTTTAAATTAGATGTCTTAACGCTTATTTTCAATCCAGAGATGACTTCATCTTTGCATCTCGACAAAGTAAAATAGTTTCTTCAATTTCACTTTTTCTGAAATATTTCGATAATCATAATTTATTACATTGCTTGGTTTTCATTGTAAAAATGTTACTTAAAAATCAATTTTAAAGAAAATTATAATTATTTTATATTGCCGTATGCCTGCAGTATTACTGAATACTGTATTAATTATTATAAAATATTAGCCTGAAAAATGATATATATATATATATATATATATATATATATATATATATATATATATATATATATATATATATATATATATATATATATATATATATATATATATATATATATATATATATATATATGTGTGTGTGTGTGTGTGTGTGTGTGTGTGTTTGATATGGGATATAAAGAGAATAAAGTTTAAGTAAAGCAAAATAAAATCAGGGTCTATGGACAGATAAATTTTTCTCAATTCAGAGTGAGAAGAAATGAATTACAATAAAAATTAAAAGGAATGAATAGGATAAAATAATAAAATAATAGGAGGATATATTCGGAGCTGGGAGTTGTTTCATTTTTTTGGGCTCCAGCTCCACGGCTCCACGGCTCCCGGCTGCGGCTATCCAGCCCTGATTATTATTATATTATTATTATTATTATTATTATTATTATTATTATTATTATTATTATTATTATTACAATATTTATTATTATTATTATTACAATTTTTATTATTATTATTATTATTATTATTATTATTATTATTATTATTATTATTATTATTATTATTATTATTATTATTTTCATAACTATCGCTATTATTGTTAAT
Organism: Armadillidium nasatum; assembly: GCA_009176605.1. Taxonomy (NCBI): domain Eukaryota; kingdom Metazoa; phylum Arthropoda; class Malacostraca; order Isopoda; family Armadillidiidae; genus Armadillidium; species Armadillidium nasatum. Next base: position 57,311 of record SEYY01019109.1, on the reverse strand, counting down.
TTATTAATAATATTATTTTTATAATTATAATTACCATTATTAACATTATTATTAATACAGTAATGTAATTTAATTATTATTAATATATTATTATTATTATTATTATTATTATTATTATTATTATTATTATTATTATTATTATTAAAGCAACGTGGAGCCTCATAAACAACCTCATTAATAAAAACAAAGAACATACCCACCAAATAAACCAATTATTAATAAATGGTGAAGTCTCAACAGACCAAAGGAAAATCGCTGATTCTCTCAACAGTTATTTTATCAATATTGGAACCGAAATTTTAACAAACAGTTCAGCAGGTCAAACTAACTTTGAATCATTTTTACCTCAATGCAACTCATATTTTACTTTCGAAAACATTACTCCATTAGATGTCCAAAATATAATAGCAGGCCTAAAAAATAAAAAATGCGATATCTTAAGCGTCCCAAATCACAAATACAAACTCGTGGCTGACATCATTTCCATCCCACTAGCTCACTTATTCAATGCTTCAATTTTTTGGGTGTTTTCCCCTCTTCCCTCAAAATCTCTCGTGTGACTCCTATATTTAAGAAAGACGATCCCTCCCTACCTAAAAACTATAGACCCATATCCATTACACACACGGTTAGCAAAATTTTCGAAAAAATAATATTTGAACAGCTGACTGAATATTTTACCTCAAATTCATTACTTAGCGACTTCCAGTTTGGCTTCAGAAAAGGGCGCTCAACATCGGACGCGCTTATCTGTTTGACCGAAAAACTTTATAAAAACTTAGAAAATAAAGACTCCTCCGTCCTTCTGCTACTAGACTTCACCAAAGCGTTTGACACAATAGACCATGATATCCTATTAACCAAATTAAATAGACTGGGTTTCGATGGCCTAAACTTGCAGTGGTTTAAAACTTAACTCAAAGGCAGACAACAATACGCAAAGTTAGGTGATATACTCTCTAACACACAACAAATAAAAACTGGTGTCCCACAGGGGTCCATACTTGCTCCGCTTCTATTTTCAATATATACAAAGACTTAATAAACTCACACAACCCTTCTCTGTCTCATTCGCAGATGATATATCAATACTGATCAATGACAAGAACCCGAAACACTCTCCAAAAAAGTTGAAAGCTCTTTAACAAACATCACGAGATGGGTCGACTCAAATAAACTATCACTAAACATTCAAAAAACCTCTTACCTTACAATAAGCAACAAATATATAGGAGATAATTTTAAAATAAAACTAAAAGATTTTGAACTAACCAGAACAAATACCGCGAAAATCCTGGGAGTCATTATAGATGAAAAATTAACATTTAAAGAACACATAAACACACTAGTAAATAAACTTGCAAAATATATGTACATCCTTGTTAAATTAGTAAAATCCATTCCACTCTATGTTCTACGCAAAATATATTTTGCACACATTCACCCCACATACTCTACTGTCTCTCGGTATATGGAACAACACCTAAATCAAACACACAACAAATCATAACAATGCAAAAAACGAATCATAAGACTTCTTAGCGGCAGTAGAGACCTTTATAGTCATACACCACCTTTATTCAAAAAAACTTAACATATTGCAATTTGATCATCTTCTAAACCTCTCCTCCTAAAGGAAATCCACAAAGTAATAAATAAATAACACATGCGAATTCCTAAAAACAAATCACCTAAACAATCAAATTGAAAGAGGAAAAAATCTTAAGAAACAACAATAACCTAAAAACGCCCTTTGTACAGGCTCACTAAAGCACGACAAGCAGTAAGCTATACCTCTACCACTCTGTTTAACAATCTCCCAGATGACATAAAAAATGAAAGATCAATAAAATCATATGCGCGAAAAATAAAAAAAAAGGTACTTAAATTCGTATTGATCCATTATTATTATGGTTATTATCATCATCATTATTATTATTATTATTATTATTATTATTATTATTATTATTATTATTATTATCATTATTGTTATTATTTTTATTATTATTACTATCATTAGTAATATTAAATTGTTATTATTATTATTATTACTATTATTATTACTACTATTATTATTGTCATTATTATCATTATTATATATTATTATTATTATTATTATTATTATTATTATTATTTTTACTATTATTATCATTATTGTTATTAATACTTTAATTATTATTATTATTATCATTATTATTATTAATATTATTATTATTATTATTATTATTATTATTATTATTATTATTATTATTATTATTATTATTATTATTATTATTATTATTAACATTATTACATTACCTGCTATTATTTTAACCATTGATATTTTTATTAATAAGATTATTATCTCTATTCTTAATATTATTAACATCAGATAATCTATAGCATTCAAGAATATTAATTCCAATACTGAAATCATCAATACGATTATTATTATTACTAGGTAAAATGGGTGCAGCAACTGTCTTATCATTCTTATTATCTTTATTATTATTGAAAATTTTATTGAAAATATTATATTACAACTTATTATTATTATTTAAAATTTTATTGACAATATTATATTACAACCTATTTTATTACTACTATTATCATAACTATTATTATCACTATTTTTATCACTGGTGTATAATAGAAATTGTTATCAATATAGTTGCCACTATTATTATGATTTTTATTATTATTATTATTATTATTATTATTATTATTATTATTATTATTATTATTATTATTATTATTATTATTATTATTATTATTACTATTATTATTGTTATTATTATTATTATTATTATTATCATTATTATTATTTTATTATTATTATTATTACTATTACTGTTATTATAATACTTGAAATAAATATCATCATTACATTATTACTACTAGAATTATTGTAGCAAACTTCATATTTAAAAACTTTGTCACTGTTGCTTGCATGATCAATATATCTAGAATTTCATTACTCTAGAAGTAACCTATCCTAACATGTAATTATCAAATTTATATGTATTAAACTTAGGGGCTCAAAGGAAACGTCAGAGTTTTCCCCTAGCAGCCCCTTTTCAGAGAACTGGACTTTATTATTATAATTATTATTATTATTATTATTATTGTTACCTATTGTATTTATTATTGTATTTAACAGTATAGGACCTATTGTATGTAATAGCTCAAACTTTTATTTGTACTTTTTTCTGAATAAACTGTTCGAATTGGAATTGGAATTATTTTATTATTATTATCATTATTTTCATAATTATAGCTATTATTGTTAATTTATTATTAATATTTTCATAATTATAATTACTATTAACATTATTATTAATACAGTAATGTAATTTGATTATTATTATTATTATTATTATTATTATTATTATTATTATTATTATTATTATTATTATTATTATTATTATTTTATTATTGCTGTATTTACTGTATAGTAAACTTGTAAATTTACTTTCCTTTGAATAAACTATGGAAATTGAAAACTGAAATTATTATTATTATTCATTATTATAATTATTATTATTATTATTATTATTATTATTATTATTATTATTATTATTATTATTAATAATATATTTAGTAGTTTAGGACCTACAATAATATTGTAAACTTGTAAATTTACTTTCTTCTGAATAAACTGTGGAAATTGAAAATTGAAATTATTATTATTATTATTATTATTATTATTATTATTATTATTATTATTATTATTATTATTATTATTGAAGTTCTGGTAGTAGTGAAATGTACTTGTAACCATTAATTGATGATGCTGACCGTCTTGCAAAATCAATAAATCATTATCTTTACTATGGTAACAATTCGAATTTCCAAGCTATTCTTTTCGCCATTTATTTATTTATTTATTTTTTTATTTATTTTTATTTGTTTATTTTATGATATTGAATTTCTGTGTATCATAAAAGAATTTTCTATAGTTGGTGATAGTTTCGCATACACACACATGCATACACATGCATGAGTATATATATATATATATATATATATATATATATATATATATATATATATATATATATATATATATATATATATATATATATATATATATATATATATATATATATATATATATATATATATATATATTATATATATATATATATATATATTATATATATATATATATATATATATATATATATATATATATATATATATATATATATATATATATATTATATATATATATATATATATATATATATATATATATATATATATATATATATATATATATAAAGACCTGTATATTTCTGGCTTGAATACGGTATTGCTAATTTTCAACATATTTAAGGTTTTCTTATTAAAATATTAAAATTTTTAAAGAAATTTTTAATTTTAGTCAGTCTTCCTCAAAAGGAAAATATTTCTTTTTTTTAGATAAGATTCATTGAACAGCGTAAAGATAAGTCTTATATCCCGCACACCAAAAGCATCCAAAAATGATCCTATTACATAGGTTGCATTAGACAAAATTTTGAATTTTTTTTCTCGTATGTGGATAATAAAAGTCATCTTTTATAGTGTTATTATTACCGTCTTTAAGAGAGAGCATAATAAAAGGGATAAAAACTGAAATGGTTCTACAGTGAGAAGTATGTAAAGAAAATTCTGCTGATAAGAGAGAGAGAGAGAGAGAGAGAGAGAGAGAGAGAGAGAGAGAGAGAGAGAGAGAGAGAGAGAGAGAGAGAGAGAGAGAGAGAGAGAAGATTACCATTTTTAAAGATAATTTCTTTAATCAAGGTTAAAGATAAATAAATTTTATGTTAATAATAATAATAATAATAATAATAATAATAATAATAATAATAATAATAATAATAATAATAATAATAATAATAATAATAATAATAATAATAATAACTATAATAATAATATTAATAATAATTATAAAGGATAAATGAGATTTAAAATTTAGCATTTCAATAAAATTTTTATTCGTTATACTTCATTTTTTTTTTTAAATCAACACTCAGGGGCTGAGCCCTTTTCAAGTTGGCGAAACATTTAAAAGAGAAATAAAACCCACCCAGGCCCGAACCTAACTCACATCTCTCAGGTGATCACAGACGAAAACCTTCAAGAGAGGAAGATTAAATGCAGGAGGAAAAATAATTGGTAATAGAGAGTTCCACAGAACAGAGATGGCTGTAAAGACTGAGGTGCTATAAGTAGCTAGCCTGGGGTTCCCAGCATTCACGCAAAATTCGTGCGAAAGCAGTGCACCTTTTGTGTTATGAGGAAGACGAAATGGTGGTGAAATGCGAGAGGCCAATTCCCTCGAGCACCTGCCATTGCAGTACCTATAGTAAAGAGACAGTACTTCATCGTCTCGTAGCAAAACTATAGGGTCAAGAGAGTTTTAAAGTAAGGATTAATCTTATAGCCTTAGAGCCAACCATTTCCAAAAGAATGGAGGAAACGGAGCCTCCAAAATGTGAGAATAGTACTCCATACCAGGGCTAATAAGACCTTATATAAATGGAATAATTGTTCAGAGAAAAAAAAATTCTCGTAACCTGAAGAATATTCCCGGCTTCTTAGAAGTTGCCTTTGCAACCATTGCGATATGTGGTTTTCAAGATAGTTTATTGTTTATGATTAGACTAAGAATTTTAATGTTGTTTAAAGATGAGACTGGAAAGCCATCAAAGATGATAGGAAAGTTAGGAGGAGTTTTTAAAGAGATGAATTTCACAAGGTTGCGACGACCTCACCAGGAAATCTAGGCAAGAATAGAATCGGAAAGCTGAAGACGAGAATCAAAGGAGGAAAAGATGATCTGTAATGAATAGAAGGGTTGAGTCATCGGCATAAGAATGAAAAGAGAAGAGCAGTTGAGAAGAAGATCGTTAATGAAACGTAAAAATAAAGTTGAAGATAAAACAGAACCCTGAGGAAAATAACAAATGACAGGAATGAAGGAAAAGGTTCGCTACATCTAGAAGTGCCGAAATGGAACGATCTGAGAGAAAACTGGACATAAGTAAGCAGAGAAGAAGGAAACTCAAAGAAAGGGAGCTTATAGAACAGTAACTCATATCATAACCGGTGAGAAGCCTTGTACATCAAGCACAACTACACAAGACTCCCCGAAGTCCCTAAGGGCAGAATACCATAAACAGTGAGATAGGAAGATATGTCACCATTTGACCTAGAGCGACAAAAGCCATACTGATCATCTGGGAGAAGAGAATGAAACTCCAGATGTTCTACGAAATGTGAGTTGTGAAGAGCTTTTTAAGATAAAAAACAAGTAAGAGCTATAGGACGATAGTTAGAGGAGTCAGAGCGGCTACCTTACACCAGGATCGCTTGAACATATGCGCGCTTCTAGCACTAAGGAAAAGTATTAGTGTTAAGGCATAGAAAGTAGAGTTTAAGGAGGAAAGGCTCCAACTCAGAAGAACACTCCCTCAGAGCACCGGGGGAAATTTATAATTTAAATAATATTTTAACGTATAAATTTATCTCATAAATTCTTATTGTAGCCTAAATTTTTACAAAGATTTTTTCTAAAAAATTAAAGAGAATTTGAAACGAAAAGATATATATATATATATATATATATATATATATATATATATATATATATATATATATATATATATATATATATATATATATATATATATATATATATATATATATATATATATATATATATATATATATATATATATATATATATTATATATATATATATATATATATATATATATATATATATATATATATATATATATATATATATATTATTTCAGTATTAGAGTTATGAACACTCTCTTTTTATGTATTATTTGTTAATAAACCCAAAGATTAACCAATGCACATCACTAAAATTACACTTTGTTACTACATACCAACGGAACAACAATATATCTTCAACAAGCTTTCGCTTCCTGTTAGAAGCCTCTTTCAGGTTGAAATGATGTGGCTGCTCTGTAGAATGTTTCTCATGTCGTCCAATACTATGGTTGGTTGTTGATTAAGTTTTTGTAGTAGGGTGACTGGAGCATCATGGAGTTTTGTAATTGATCTATTTTGTAATCTCCGGTGTTTTGATTAAAGTTTGGGATATTATTTATGCAGAAGGATTCAGCAATTCTTCTTTTATTATAATTATTTATGTTTTTGATGATTCCACTATTGTTAAGGTTTATGAAGTGGTTTTTATTTTGTCTATGTTGAGTGAGGGCGGAGTTTTGATTGTCTATATTTAAATCGTGTTTATGTTGATATTGTCTTCTCTTAAAGTCTGTAGTTTCACCTATGTATTTTAGGTTGCAATTGGAGCAAGGGATGTGATATATGCAGGGGGGGTTTGGGTTAGGAGATTTAGGGGGTTTAAGGACCTTTTTTAATATAATGTTGTTTGAGGGTACCAGGGCTATGTTTTGTGGAATGACTTTTTTGATATGTTGTGTGTTTATGTGGGGTATAGGTAGAAAGTTTTTTGTGTTGTTTTCGGTAGTTTCTATTGAGTAGAATTTTGTTTTAGCTTTATTGTATGATTTATTAATGATGTATGTAGGGTATTGTAGTTTTTTGAAAGTGTTTTTTAAGAAATCATTTTCAGTTTTTAAGTAGGCAGGGGAACATATTTTAAATGCACGGAGATAAAGTGATGAAAGGGTGGCTATTTTAATATTTTTTGAGTGTGCTGAATACCAGTGTATGTAGCTTGGTGAAGATGTGGGTTTTCTATATATTGTGTATGATGGTTTGGTGGTATGGTCCCATATGATAAGTGTATCTAAGAAAGGTAAGGAGTTTTGAGTAGCGGGTGGGGTTTCTATAGTGAATTGAATATTTGGGTGAATGCTATTTATGTGGTTTAAAATGGTTGTGGGATTGGTTGAGGTGGGGATGGCAGCAAACACATCATCGACATATCGGAGCCACTTATCGAACACTATTACATTCATCCCCATCCCCTCCTTACTAATACCACATGGCTCCGATATGTCGATGATGTGTTTGCTGCCATCCCCACCTCAACCAATCCCACAACCATTTTAAACCACATAAATAGCATTCACCCAAATATTCAATTCACTATAGAAACCCCAACCCGCTACTCAAAACTCCTTACCTTTCTTAGATACACTTATCATATGGGACCATACCACCAAACCATCATACACAATATATAGAAAACCCACATCTTCACCAAGCTACATACACTGGTATTCAGCACACTCAAAAAATATTAAAATAGCCACCCTTTCATCACTTTATCTCCGTGCATTTAAAATATGTTCCCCTGCCTACTTAAAAACTGAAAATGATTTCTTAAAAAACACTTTCAAAAAACTACAATACCCTACATACATCATTAATAAATCATACAATAAAGCTAAAACAAAATTCTACTCAATAGAAACTACCGAAAACAACACAAAAAACTTTCTACCTATACCCCACATAAACACACAACATATTAAAAAAGTCATTCCACAAAACATAACCCTGGTACCCTCAAACAACATTATATTAAAAAAAGGTCCTTAAAACCCCTAAATCTCCTAACCCAAACCCCCCTGCATATATCACATCCCTTGCTCCAATTGCAACCTAAAATACATAGGTGAAACTACAGACTTTAAGAGAAGACAATATCAACATAAACACGATTTAAATATAGACAATCAAAACTCCGCCCTCACTCAACATAGACAAAATAAAAACCACTTCATAAACCTTAACAATAGTGGAATCATCAAAAACAAAAATAATTATAATAAAAGAAGAATTGCTGAATCCTTCTGCATAAATAATATCCCAAACTTTAATCAAAACACCGGAGATTACAAAATAGATCAATTACAAAACTCCATGATGCTCCAGTCACCCTACTACAAAAACTTAATCAACAACCAACCATAGTATTGGACGACATGAGAAACATTCTACAGAGCAGCCACATCATTTCAACCTGAAAGAGGCTTCTAACAGGAAGCGAAAGCTTGTTGAAGATATATTGTTGTTTCCGTTGGTATGTAGTAACAAAGTGTAATTTAGTGATGTGCATTGGTTAATCTTAGGGTTTATTAACATATATATATATATATATATATATATATATATATATATATATATATATATATATATATATATATATATATATATATATATATATATATATATATATATATATATATATATATATATATATATATATATATATATATATATATATATATATATATATATATATATAATGCTGCACATTCAAGAATTATTTTAATCTACGAAATTCAAGAAACTTTATCAAAACTTTTAAAGTTACAAATTAAATTAAAAACTAACAAACAACTTTACAGTTTGTACAAAATGTACAGGACATTACATTTAACTGAATAGAGGTCCCAATTTCCCCCTGTAACCTTAAAATTTCCTCCCTGGGGGGAATTATTCCCCGGTTGAGGATCTGCGATATAGCAGTTCAATGGAAAGTTAAATTTAGGAATGTTACCCCAAAAAAAGGCGGTGTTTACAACCGTTTTCTCTGATAAAGAAAGTTGTCTGCAACAATTTTGGTACTAAAATGATAAATTTTGTACAATTGAAACCATATATTCAAGTAATTTACTTACAACCTTTTAAAACTTTCGTAATTGAAGTCTCATTTCACGTTAAAATAATAATAATACATAAATAATGCATAATTCTCATATTTCGACATGTGTAACTTTCTCCACCCGCATTTTTATAATATAGTTCAAGTACGTTCTCTCGTTTTTGCAGAAGCAAATTTGTACTGAACACTTTCCAGACACAAAACGTAAACAATAGCAGCTGATTATTTTCCTCTGTATCGATTTTTAAGTTATTATAAAGTTATTTTGTTATTTTTATTCAGTTATTTTATTTTGATTCATCTTCTGCTACTATATCAATGTAGAAATCTAATACAGATCTGGTAATAATAGTGAAAACTTACGGAAATTAATCTCTTCATGATAAATAGTGAAAAATATGTTTACTTACTGGGTAAGAAATAATAATTTGTAATAATAATAATAATCATAAATTTTAATTATTATTATTTTTATATAATATATATTACTATAAATAATTTTTATTATTATTAATATATAATATTATAATATTATTATATTATTATTATTATTATTATTATTTATTATTATTATTATTATTATTATTATTATTATTATTATTATTATTATTATTATTATTTTTTTTATTTTTTTTTTTTTTTTTTTTTTTTTTTTTTTTTTTTTTTTTTTTTTTTTTTTTTTTTTTTTTTTTAATTTTATATTTATATATATATATATATATATATATATATATATATATATATATATATATATATATATATATATATATATATATATATATATATATATATATATATATATATATATATATATATATATATATATATATATATTGGGGGAGGACGTAGCGTCGCATTGGGGGTATAACCAGCTGAGTGATAAACAATTCCGCTTTCGCTCCGTTGCCCTTTAGTTTCTCTTTTCGCGTGCCACCTATCAGAGGGTCTCTAGTGTACCCTCGTCTCATATTGGAGTGCCTATGTTCTCACTACACTCACCCCCCACCACCTCGTTTCTTGACATGTTCTCAAAAATTTACAAGCGCTTACTCGTACATTACCTTTTATAATAAAAAAAATGGCAAAACACAAAGATGCCTCGAAGATGCTTGGAGGGGCTGCATTCAACAGTGCCCCTCATACACCTCTCACCTCATCATCACTTGGCAGTTAGTGGCCTCCGACGATAGGGATGGTGCCGCAAGGACCTTGCCCTGGGGCATGGTCTTCTTTTTTCATTTCTTTTTGTAACTTTCGCGGGCATTTGTCTAATCTACCCTTTGTCAAACACTATCTCTCTTCTTCTAGATCTCATATCTTGTTCCTGAAACTCAGGTACTTGAGTGCGCTGACAACAAACCTTACTCTGTTACCTCGCACTGTCTCTATCATTAATTTTCAACCAAAGGCAGATGTTATACATATGTGAGCAACGATTTTGTTTCTTTTCGTGTCTCTAATTTTGAGTCTTCAGAATTCTTCAAACTATTTAAAATTCACAAAAAGAACACATTCTTCTCTTTCTCTGAAATTATCATCTTAGTTGATTTCAACGTTCACAACCGCCAATGGCTTTCATCTATTTTTCATGATCCATCTGGAGGACCAGAATACAACCTTTCTATTGAAAACAACCTTGAGCAGTTGGTGCATTTCCCTACCCGTATCCTTGACCGTCTTGGTGATGAACCCAACATACTTGATCTTTTCTTAACCTCTTATCCTTCTCCCTATACTGTTAAATTCTTTCCTCTGCTGGGTTCATATGATCATCTTCTTATCTCTGTATCTTGTTCTGTCTCTTCAAGTCTTCTGCAAGTCTTCTTCGGCGAGGAGACGTTTCTTACACTTCGGTGCTGCTAACTGGTCTGACTTGCGGTTGTACTTCCCTGATTTTCCATAGAATGATTACTGTTTCCGTGGGAGAAGTTCTTCAGAATGTATGCAGAGCGCATGACCGAGGTAATTCTCTCTGGCATGGAGGCGTACAATCCATATTCTTTCCCTTCAATTAAACCCAACAAACCTTGGTTTAACTCTACTTGTCCTCGTGCTATTCGCCGCAGGGATGCTGCCTTCAGGGATTACCGTCGTCTTCCAACTCTGGAAACTCTCGCAATTTTATTTCATCCCAGAATCGTGCAAAATCTATTCTTCGTAACACCAAAAACTCATTATTCCGTCAAAAATGCAATAATTTTTCTGATTTCTCCAATTCACGCACTTTCTTTCATTTAGCAAAAAAAAATGTTAACTCTGACTTTGCTTCTTCCTCTTTCCCTCCTCTTGTATCTTATGACGGCATAACTGCCGTTTTCCCTTGTACTAAAGGTGAACTCTTCGCTCAAACTTTTGCATCTAATTCCACCTTAGACGATTCCAGATCTATACCTTCTTCAAATTTTGCTACTCATTTATGATTAATATTATGATTTCTACTAAAGAGGTAATTTTTGCTCTCTCTGAGCTTAACACTAAGAAGGAGGTTGATCCTAATGGTATCTCTCTCTCTGTTGTTCTCAGAACTTGTGGTTCCGAATTTGCACCCTGCTTTGGTAAACTATTTCGTCTATGTCTTTCTACATCGACCTACCCTTTCTTGCTGGAAGTGACCGCTCATTCAGCCTGTGCCTAGGAAGGAGGACCCTTCTCAACTCTCTAACTGTCGTCCTCTTTCTTTAACCTTCATTCTTTCTAAAGTTTTCGAATCTATCCTTAAAAGGAAGATTTGGAAATATCTCAATTCTTCTAATCTTATCTCTGATCGCCAGTATAATTTTATAAAAGAACACTCTACTGGTGATATTCTTTCCCTGCATTCTAGTTCTTGATTCTTCACTCTTCGGCATTTAAGTGAATCTTTCGCAGTCACACTGAACATATCGAAAGCCTTCTATAGATTCTGGAGCAAAGCTTTGATTTCCAAACTTTCCTCTTTCGGAATTTGTCCTTCTCTCTGTTGCCTTCTTTCTGATTTCCTTTCCGGCCGTTCTATAGCTGCTGTTGTAGGCGGTCACGGTTCTTCATTTAAATCTATTAATAGTGTGTTCCTCAGGGATCTATCCAATATCCAATTCTTTTTCTGTTTTTCATTTATGACCTTCTCTCTATTACTTCACCACCTATCTGTTTCGATTTTGAGGACTCCATTCTTCATTACTCTTTGAAATATGAAAAGTTACAACATAAGTTACAACGTTTAATTGACGCAAAGAGGGTGGCCTTAGAGCAATTAACCTTTGATCCATTCTCGCATTTCAAATTGGGGCATAGAAAACATGATCGTTTTCATTGCTTCAAAAACCAATTCCTCCATCTCTCTACTCGACACAAATTTGCACACCACTACGATATCTTCTAAAACTCACAACTCAAAGCTTCATTTGTCCTTGATATTCTTGGCGTTTCTTTTTCTCGTGATCTTTCTTGGAAGAACCATATTACTTGTCTTTCTAAACAAGCTTATAAGAGGTTGTGTGTTCTGAGGAGCCTTCATAATTTCTTCACGTCACTTCAGTTGCTTGAAATTTATAGCTGAGTTATTCGCCACTGTATGGTGTATGCCTCATATATCTCGGATGGTTCCACTCATACAGCTCTCCTTGAAAATGTGGAGACCAGTGCTTTTCGTCTTTTCAACTTCTTTACTCTCATTAACTCACTGATCGAATTATTGCGTCACTCTCTTTATACAATAGCTGTTACAACGAACAGTTCTCTTCAGAACTCTCCCATCGCATACCTCATTCACTGAAAAGGGCTCGTGCCGCAATACTTTCTACACAGTCTTTTCCTTTCTCTATCCAACTCTCTGACCCCAGACTCAACCGTTATACTCAGTCTTTCAAGTACTCTACTGGTAAATCCTAAAACACACTCCCTTTGTCTATTTTTCCAACTTCCTTTGAATTGCATGCCTTCAAACGCCGTATATCGGGACATGTCGACCTTTAACTGGACTCGGATTTTAATATCCCTCCATTTCTGGTGGAAACTAGTAGACTCCTGGCCTTTGTCCACCAGAAGTATATATATATATATATATATATATATATATATATATATATATATATATATATATATATATATATATATATATATATATATATATATATATATATATATATATATATATATATATATATATATATATATATATATATATATATATATATATATATATATATATATATATATATATATATATATATATATATATATATATATATATATATATATATTTATATCTTCAACTTCCACCAGGGATGGTTTTCACCCTTTCAGTTTTCCACCCGACTATGCTACATAAAATATTCTCTGAACTCCATAGGACGATCTCGATCATTACCAATTCAAGTCCTGAACAAACTATAGACGACCTTTTTCCGGTGAAAATTATAGGTGGTCAACATGTGATGAATCGAGAGTTTGGATATACTCGTTTCCTGCTATATTTTTCCTAACTTCGTGGACTTTTCTCTGCAATAATTCGTACTAGTGCAAATGTTTTAGGATCAGCTCTTCGCTCCCCTTGGGGCTGGTATATATTATATATATATATATATATATATATATATATATATATATATATATATATATATATATATATATATATATATATATATATATATTCTTACTTTAGCTCTCAGACAGGCACTATCTGCTTTTAAGATGATTCGGTCTCACTCTGCAGATTCGTAGATCACGGAATGCGTTGCTCCTCCTTAGTTCATACAGGTCAGGGAACTCATGCTGCCCAAGTACTGCATCATATCATCCCTCCACCTCCTTTACAGTCTTCCTCTCGGTCTTCTTCCCTCTGGTATCCACTCCCAAAACGTCTTCGCTACCCTTCGCTTATCCAATTTTTTCCAGGTGACGCAGTCACCTAAGTTAAACCTTTTCTTTCTTTATTTATAATAGGACTTTCCCCATTCTTTCTCTAATTTGTTAATTTCTCACAATATCTCCTCTACTCTTTCGCAGCATTGTTCAAGAAGTTTCTATTTGGCAACTTGTATCCTATTTTTTACTTAGTGGTTGTCTTCCAGCACTACGTTCTATGCATCAATATCGATGTTAGAAAAGTTACTTACTTCACCTGTAAAGGCACGTTCGCATCCTTCAGCAATGGACAAAAAGTCACTACATATCTAATATATTTGTTTATTATGTTTATTATCTATTTTATGTAGCTATCTACTATACAACTCTTTCCCCGTATACAATTTCAAGATGCTTAACAGATTCGACCTTTTCTATCCTCCTATGGATTTGAACCATCTCTCTCTCTCTCTCTCTCTCTCTCTCTCTCTCTCTCTCTCTCTCTCTCTCTCTCTCTCTCTCTCTCTCTCTCTCTCTCTCTCTCTCTCTCTCTCTCTCTCTCTTCTTATCCTCAGGATCACGGTTTTGTCCTTATTCATCTTCAGACCAGCCTCTTCACAACTTTCATTCCATTTATTTAGATTTGTCTCGCACTCCTGTAAGCCATATCGTTTGCTGATTCAAAAATATTGCACTCTGCTTCTAATTCCAACTCATCCTTAAGTATCTGTAAAACTGTACCCATACTCAGCGAATAACAGAGGTGATAATACGCTACCTTGCTTCACCTTTGTTTCGACCTCTTACCATATTTCATTTTCATGTCAATGCAGTACGAATTATGAATAAACAAAACTCGTAAAACTCTCTTGTGCTTTCTACATAAAATTCTGTATTCTCTTTCCATACACCTCCACAAATTATTTCAGGGAACCGAATCAAAAGCAACATTTACTCTGATGTTAGACTCTCTTGTCTTCTTTACTATCTGCCTCAAACCGAAAATAAGATTCGTTTTTACTGTCTTGTCTGTAAATATGCTGTTCCTCACCTAGATGTATCTCAATTTTTTCTCTTAATCTATTCTTTATTAGTTTTTCATAAGCTTTTACTATATGATTTTTCAGTGATATATATATCCATGGAATTTGAACATATGCCAGAATCCCTTTGCCCTTCTATATTGGATATACTACTCTTTCCCCCACATTTTCGATATATATATATATATATATATATATATATATATATATATATATATATATATATATATATATATATATATATATATATATATATATATATATATATATATATATATATATATATATATATATATATATATATATATATATTTCAGAATGATATTTCGTCGACCACCTTTACCGCTGAAAGAGATTGCGTTCTTCTCTTGGTTAACAGCACTGGATATAGGTCAGACAAATATAGCTTTAGCTCCCCCTCTGTTCCTGACACGGGCTCTTGAAGGAGGAACAAAACTTAAGGATGCAACAGTTGTGCGCATCGTTCAGGAAGCAGCTGCAGCGGGTGTAAATGAGCTAGTAATAAACGAAGAACTTCTTAACCCCTCCCTTTTTTGTCAAATTTCAGAAATTTTATCAGTTCATTGCTCGGAATTAAGGAAGTTAGTCTTAAAACTTCCTTCCAGAGTAACTTGTGAAGAGGCAAAGATTCTTTTAGCTTCAGCCTTGAAGAGAATGGTTAACCTTGAGGAACTATCCCTTATTGGAGGGGCCGATGACGAACTCTTAAAAGCTTTGGCCAATGCTTGCCCACCGCTCCTAAATATTGATGTGTCTTATTCTTCTGTAACTGATGATGGGATACAGTCTTTACTTACACTTCCCGAAAGTTCATCAAGACTTGGAAGTGGGTCTTTATCAAATTTACAAGCATTTAAACGTATGGGAAACTCAAGTGACGACGAAAGGATGTATGTTAATATTAAAATACTGTCATGACTTAGAATCTCTTACGTCTCAATGGACCGCTGAAGCCCTTGTATTAATGGACCTTAAAGAATGCAACGCTCTAAGACTAGAACAACTTTTCATATATAACGAAGAACTATCTGGCAACCTTTATCCTGCAATTATTAATTTATGTCCATGTTTGAAACTTTTATCTATAACGAAAGCCTAAGGATACATCATTAAACTTAGAAGAATTTTTAACAGAATTTTCAAATTTGGAAGATTTCTCTTTACTACAATTTTACCCATTATGTTACAGTGAACTCAGATTACCTCAAATGCCTAATCTGAAACGTTTGTATCTTTCTTCAGTCAGTCCATCATTAATTAATCTGACGAAATTAAGAGAAAGTTGTCCTTTCTTAATGTATTTGACACTAGATGGGGTAAGTCTGAAATTAGAATATTCTCCAGAAGAAGAAATCAATTTCACCTTTAAAAGACGATTTGAATATTCGATCATTTAATCGAATTAAGGATCATATCGGCTCATATCAACTGTGAACCCCTCGATCCTTTGCTCATCGTTCATCTTTTGACCAAAATGACCAAAGGAATTAAATGTTTACATTTGGACCATTGCGAGAACTTCAAGGAAGAAACATTTTTTGTCTCTTTTTCAAGAACACTCTTTAACCCAGGTAATTATTTAATTACATAACGCTTGAATGAAAATATTAAATTTCTATTAGTTTTAAAATATTACTACTACTACTTATACTGCTACTACTACTACTACTACTGCTACTACTACTACTACTACTACTACTATAATAATAATAATAATAATAATAATAATAATAATAATAATAATAATAATAATAATAATTTCATTAGTAAAGGGGAATCTGAATTAATTAAACAACGATATAAATAATTATCTACTTGGCAATGTTCTATAAATGAATTAAAATGAGCATTTTCTTTAATTCCTTCTTTTTAAACTCATATATAATACAAATCTCTAAAATGGACCCAGACTCAAGTTTTGATGTAAAGAAAATTAAATATTCCTCTCCTCGAATAGGGCAATGCCAGTGAGATCTGAACTTTTTATTAAAAAAAAAAATATTCGGAAGGAATTATCAGAAGATGGAAGAGAATTCCAAAGAATAAAGGTGACTGGAAGGGAAGAGATACCACAATGGACAACCCTGGTGTTGTTCAATCTCCCCATAAGGCTCGTGCAAAGGCGCTACACCCCTTGTGTTGCAAAGACTTATAATGAGAAGTGGAATGTGAATGGTTAGCTAACTCGAGCTTCTGTCACAGTTGCATATCTATAAAATAAATATATAAATAACAAAGTCACATTGCAAAACTAAAACAATGAAGAAAGTTCATAAGTAACAAATTACAAATAACAACTAACAAGTAAATCAACTAGCCTGAATTCGATTTTATTCAAAGAAGAGGGAAAAAAAAATTGCCAACAGGTAATTTAAACAAGAACGGATGAGATCCTGGTCCATCTTCTGGAGTATATGAGAAAGAAATATCTCTCAACCTGAACAGATTTCCTAACTTCCTGAAAGCTAGTCTACCAACCATTGTAATATGAGTGTGATATGAGTGAAGCAATTTTTTTATTTATGCTGTTGCCAATGTTCTTACTGTCCGGGGGTTAGGCTATAGAAAAGTGGAAAGAGATATGAATGTTGGGAGCTGTTTTTTTGAGTGGGAGATTTATTGAAGTTTAGTTTTAAAAATATTTATTAAATCTGATGCTACATCTCCAGAATATATATTCAGATGAGATAAAATAGGGTCAGAAGGTAGAGTCAAAATACAACTTGTAGCTGCGAATAAAGGAAGTAGATTTAAAATGAGTGTAAGAATCTAGTTCCGAATCAATGCCATAGTGATTGGCGTGCTTAGAAGAGTAGCTGAGATCGTTAATGAAAGGTGGGAAAATCTTGATAAACACCATTTTCAGTAGGGATGAGGAAGAAGAAATGGCCCTATTGGCAAAAACAGGAATGGAATAACTTGCAAGAAAGATAGACATAAGTAAGGTAAAAAAATAGTCAGAGAAAATGATCTTAGATGTAGATTCTCCAGGGAGTCTAAACCATAGAGAATCTCCAAATTATAAAATCTCTGTGCACGTACACTCAACAATCGGCTTTGGCTGAAAATCAAGGATCGAGACGGAAAGACGGAACAGAGAAGGGTTTTCTTTCATAGTGCTTAAGCGACTGAGTTTCAGTCAAGAACAGGAGATGAGGACCAGAGGAGGTAGGGCGATGTGAATCAAGGTGGAAATTAGATCAAAGATAGTGAATGCTGCAGAAATCGATGAAGAAAAAGGACCGTATACTATAATAGGCCAGTAATTCCTTGACAGCAATAACCACACCATCTAAGGTCATCAGCTCCAAAATAGTAATTACTGAAGGGGTTGTTAAGAGACTATTTTTGGAAACAGCCCTGTTGTCTTCGAGACTAATCTTATTTGTGTTATTTCATTTTTAAAAAGAGGAAGTTTGATGTGTAAGCGCTGGTGATGTAAGAATAAGGTAAGGGAGTACCAACTCCTTTATATATGTGTAGGAAGACGTGTAGCTGTGCAAAAAAAGAGTGGTAAACCATTAGGCACCACAATGCGATGGGATTTTCCCTAACGCTTCATCTACCCAGTGAGAAGTAATTTAATCGTTTCTGATAGCTTAACGTTATCTCCAGAATATATATATATATATATATATATATATATATATATATATATATATATATATATATATATATATATATATATATATATATATATATATATATATATATATATATATATATATATATATATATATATATATATATATATATATATATATATATATATATATATATATATATATATATATATATATATATATATATATATATATATATATATATATATATATATATATATATATATATATATATATATATATATATATATTCTCAGATTGAAGACATTCGTCTTTCAAGAGCTTCAGGATTATCTGACAAAGTGATCCATTTACTCACGAGGGAGTGTCCTAGGCTCAAAAGGCTTCTCCTGACGATGCTACCGAGGGAAAGGAAAGGAGAACTCGAGCTCCTGAAGGCCTTATTTGAAGGATAATAACGTTAACCTTGAGATTGTCACTTTTACTAACAAATCTTTTATTTTGGGATAATCTCTTTGCACAATATATATATATATATATATATATATATATATATATATATATATATATATATATATATATATATATATATATATATATATATATATATATATATATATATATATATATATATATATATATATATATATATATAATTTCCAAAAATACTGTTACATGCAAATTATTGTGTCAAATTAAAACAAATACTTTATTCAATATAATATCTTAATGATATAATGTACAATAATTATTAATATAAAAAATTACAAGTTATTCAAAATGACAGTCTTTTGCCTCAACATAAGCCTTGCGTTTGTTTGGCCAGTAATCAGTTGTAATAAGCATCTCTTCTATCAGAAAGTTATTCACCTCGCCCGATAGAACTTGCTTAAAGAAAGGATATTTGAATGTCATTTTGAGCACACCATAAACTCTAAAACTTTCCATAATCTGTAATCCAAAGGGTTAAGATCTGGGCTACCTTGCAGATAGCCAATCGTCAGCCGTAAAAAATTGGAGTACATTGTCTCTGTGCCAAGCCTGAGAAGCCTTTGGTTAATACGCAGTTGTCGAATACTGTTATAGAGTCCATGGTTCATTTTGGAATAGTTTTTGCATGTGGTTTTATCACATTTTCCAGAACGGTCTGCTTACATAAGACTTCAGAGGTTTTAACACCATTTTCATAAAAAATTAGATGTGTCTCCCCATCGTAAGTCAATCGCCACCAAAACGTCATAGAAATCAAAAACTTTTTACCAAGGGTGAAGATTTTTT
Organism: Armadillidium nasatum; assembly: GCA_009176605.1. Taxonomy (NCBI): domain Eukaryota; kingdom Metazoa; phylum Arthropoda; class Malacostraca; order Isopoda; family Armadillidiidae; genus Armadillidium; species Armadillidium nasatum. The sequence continues at coordinate 36,954 of SEYY01019109.1, read as the reverse complement.
CTTCTGTAAAGAGAATATTTTCGGTGCCGATCATATACGAACTCGGTCAACATGCGTTTCGATTTTTCTCGCCTTTATTTAGGGTGTTCGTGATTGTGTTTTTTAGTAAGCCATTAAACCTATGGTCCTCCCCGACGGTGTCGACATGGAATTCTTAGGTATAAGCATTTCACTTGACATGAATTTTTTGCTTACGAAGAGGATTTTGCTCAATTCGTGCCTTTACGTGTTTGACACCAGACGGTGTCCGAACAGGATGTGGCCTGCCAGGTGTATGGAGATCATTCACATCACCAGTGTCCTCGTATAACTTTATGGCACGGTACATAATAAGCACTCTGCCAATACGTAGCGGTTGCATTCTTCAAAATGGTACTTTTTTCTATGCTGCACTTATGTAACCATATAATCAAGTAACACTTTATAGTTACTTGATATGCAGCAGCCAAAAAAAATTGAATAAACTTAAAATGTAAAGGCTAAATTTTGACAACCTTGAATGTATTAATTTCTTACCAGGTCATGAAAATTAAACTTTTGTAACAGTATTTGTGGGAGTACTGGATATATATATATATATATATATATATATATATATATATATATATATATATATATATATATATATATATATATATATATATATATATATATATATATATATATATATATATATATATAACAAAAGATATTTAAAATTCTATGTTTCCGACTATGAAATTCGAAATTTTTAAAAAGTAATTTTTAATATATTAGTGCAGTTATATATATATATATATATATATATATATATATATATATATATATATATATATATATATATATATATATATATATATATATATATATATATATATATATATATATATATATATATTAAATGTATTTTTCTATTAAATATTGTTATTAAATTTTGCTCAGTTGATGACTCCCTTACTTTCAAACCTCTTTGAGAATATTCTCAAAATACTTTGAATCTCTGAATCTTTTTATTTAGTTTTATTATTACTATTATTAGATTATTATAATTTTAGAAGAAATGATAAATATTAGACATGAAGTAAAGGAAAGTGGAGTAGGAGGATTAGCTCCGGATTCGTCTTAGATGGAATAAGAAATAAAAATTTTATCGAAGATTTCTACTTTAGCAGAAAGGAAAATAATTGTAGATCAAGGATAGGGAAGAAGCAAAATTTGGGGTTACATTTTATATGGTAAATTTTAGGAAAGGCGTGAGGAAGAGGAGCGAGAAGGTTATTGCATTTTCTACTGAGAAATAGTTTTCTGTTTTACGGAGATTAAACTTTGCACGGGTATTCTGCTGCACACTCCGAGAGGCACCTCCTACGAAAGCAGTAATCATTCCAAGGTAATCAAAAAAGTACGATAGCACGTTCAAACCATTTTGGGCATCAAAATGAAAAAAATATGATTTCCTCGCGATAAGAGAGGCCAGAGGGTGTTTCTTGCAATAGACCTGACGAGGTGGAACAGGGTATAGAGTAAAAAAGTGATCAAAGGAACCCAAAGATAGAAAGGGGGAGAATTGAAAGTTAAGAAAAAGCCTACAATGTTTTCAGGAATACTTGTAGAGAAGTTGCACTAACTGCTCGAGTTTATTGTGGATAGAGAAATGATTATCGAATTCAACAGCTTCTCTTGAGAATTAGAGGTGAATTAAGTAAGAACAGACGGTATTTAAACATTGAATTACAAAAATCATTGATTTTAGAGAAAGGAGATAAAGAGAGAGAGAAATTTTTTTTTCTATTTTGGAGTTTAAATAGTCGAAAAATTTTAAATAGTCATATGAGCTTGGAGAAATGAGCGAAATATTACCTTTTTTTCAATCTCCCTGGACCGTCTCCTCCTTTCAAAAACCACTGAACAGTCTTAGCATCCATTGTCCCTTCCTTGAATATTTCTGCAGGTGTCCCCTCCAAGACAGTTCTTTTTCCATTTTTCATTCCTGTAAAAGCAATCTCCACCTCCTCCAATGATATTTGGTCTTGCTCATCCTGTGGCTGCTCCACCACAGTCCGCTCTCAATTAGAATATATATATATATATATATATATATATATATATATATATATATATATATATATATATATATATATATATATATATATATATATATATATATATATATATATATCTATAATCTTAATGAAATGAAAACTTTAAAATCAATAATATAATCTTAAATAGATTCTATACTTGCTTTAGGCATTTTTCAAGCAATGTTGCTGTTTATGCTTATCCTAATTAAAATGTATATTTTCTTTAAATTACTGGGTAACCAACAGCATGCAAAAGATATTTAAAATGCAACCTCATAAAGGAATACCAAAAATGGCTGTGCAAACAAATATATATGTGTTTATAATTTATGTATAATTATTAAAAGTTTTTAATAATTATTTTATCTTATTTTAATAATAATGATAAAGTTGAAAATTTAATATACACAAGTTTATAAATTACCTAAGATACCTATAATTATTAATGTCGAAGTCAAAAGTTGAAAGTAATGGAGTAACTGAACTTTCGTTACTTTTCATTTCCCTTTCAAAAAAACAGAATAACGAGAACGGAATTACTTTTTCCGAGTAACGGGGTAACGGTAACGGAACTACTTTTTTAAGTAACTTCTTGGCTCAAACTTTTGACTCTAATTCCACCTTGGATGATTCAGGAGCTACACCTCCTTCTTCAACCCCCTCCAACTCATTTCTGTCTAAAATTAGAATACCTTCTAAAGACGTAAATTCTGCTTCTCTGACCTTAATACTAAGAAGCCGTATGGTCCCGATGGTATTCCACCTGTGGTTCTCAAAATTTGTCCTTTCGAACTTGCACCCTGCCATGTTAAATTATTTCGTCTTTGTCTCTCTACTTCAACTTTCCCATCTTCCCATTCATCCTGTGCCGAAGAAGGGGGTCACCTTTCAACCCTAACTAATGTCCCATTTCTTTGACCTCCGTTCTCTCTAAAGTTTCGAATCTATCCTTAACAGGAAGATTTGGAAACATCTCAATTCTTCTAATCTTATCTTTGATCGACAGTATGGCATTCGAAAGAAACGCTCTGCTGGTGATCTTCTTTCCCTTCTCTCTGACACTTGGTCCTATGCTCTTCGGCATTTCTTTGAATACTTTGCTGTGGCGCTGGACATACCGAAAGCTTTTGATAGAGTCTGGCACAAAGCTTTGATTTCTAAACTTCCCTCTTTCAGTATCAATCCTTCTCTCTGTGATCTTCTCTCTAATTTCCTTTCCGGCCGTTCTATAGCAGCTGTTGAAGACGGCTGCCGTTCTTCCTTTAAATCTATTAACAGTGGTGTTCCTCAGGCTTCTGTTTTATCTCCAACTTTATTCTTACTTTTCATTAACGATCTTCTTAACTGCACTTCTAACTGAGTTCACTCTTCTGCTGATGACTTAACTCTACATTCTTCTACTCAATTCAAATCTGCTCCCTCTTTTGCTCAAGAATTGCTTCTCGTCTTCAACTTTCCGATTTTATTCTTGTCGATCTGGATAGGATTTCCCGGTGGGGTCGCCTCAACCTTGTAAAATTCAACTCTTTAAAAACTCAACTTCTTCAAATCTCCTTCTCTAAAACACCTCCCACCTTTCCTATCTTCTTCGATGGCTCTCCTGTCTCACCTGTAAATAACATTAACATTCTTGGTCTAAACATAAAAAATGAATTGTCTTGGAGACATCATATCACAATGGTTGCTAAGGCTGCCTCTAAGAATCTGGGAGTACTATTCAGGCCGAGGGAATTTTTTTCTTCCCATAAGTTACTCCAATCCGGGTTTTATTCTCCCTTGTATGGAGTACTGTTTTCACATTTGGGGAGGCTCCGGTTCCTTCACTGTTCTAGATAAGGTTGAGTCTAAAGCTAAAAGATTAATAAACTCTCCTACTTTCTAACTCTTTTGATTCTCTTTCTCTACGGCGTGACGTTGGCGCACTATCTCTTTTCTATAGGTACTACATTGGTAGGTGTTCGAGGGAATTGCCCTCTCGCATTCCTCCACCATTGCGTCGCCCTTATTGAACTAAGTGTGCCCTGCTTTCGCACCAATTTTGTGTTGATGCCGCAAACCCCAGACTTGTCCGTTGTGGTGCCTCCTTCTTTTCACCCACCTCTGTTCTGTGAAACTCTCTACCATCATCTATTTTTCCTCCTTATTTAATTCTTCCTCTCTTCAAGGCTTCCGTCTGTGCCCACCTAAGGGATGTGCGTTTGGTTCGGGTCTGAGTTGGGGTTTTTTATGCCCTCTCCTTGAAAAGGGCTCTGCCAGTGAGTGGTGGTGAACTGTAAAAATAAAAATAAAAATAAAAAAAAATAAAAATATTTGATTTCTGATGTCAACGAGAAAGGAAAACGAAACGCAAATTCATAATAAAAAAATATTATAATAGTTTCCTTGTCATTTCAAAGAAAACGGTTTATAGAAAACGTTACTATTACATTAACATTTTTATTACTTAATTTTCAAAATTATTTATTGATACTTTAGGAAAAGAAAGGAATATATATATATATATATATATATATATATATATATATATATATATATATATATATATATATATATATATATATATATATATATATATATATATATATATATATATATATATATATATATATATATATATATATATATATATATATATATATATATATATATATATATATATATATATATATATATATATATATATATATATATATATATATATATATATATATATATATATATATATATATATATATATATATATATATATATATATATATATATATATATATATATATATATATATATATATATATATATATATATATATATATATATATATATATATATATATATATATATATATATATATATATATATATATATATATATATATATATATATATGAAAAGCATTTGCTTAACTAGAAATTTTTCTGCCCCTCTCAGAAAAATCTCAGGTAGTTTGTTACGATTTTTTTTGTTAGCATATATATATATATATATATATATATATATATATATATATATATATATATATATATATATATATATATATATATATATATATATATATATATATATATATATATATATATATATATATATATATATATATATATATATGGCTGGAAGAGAAGGAAACACCACAACGAGCAGGCATTAATCAGTTGTCAATGTCCACACAAACTCATGTGCAGACACTACACCCCTTATGCAACCCGGACCTCATTGAAAAGAGACAAAGCAATAATGTCATGTCGCAAATATAAAGAGTTGTGTAAATTAGAAAATACAAAACAGCTTATAAGTCTTTTGGCCTTTGACTTGATACCATCAAAAAGATAGTTGAAACCCCAGCCAGTCTAGATATGACTGCAATACCCCATATTATCGACTTGTGAATGGAAAGATCTAGTTGAGCAACTTATAAGATCATTAAAGAAAAATAGGAATATGGCAGGAGATAAGACAAAATCCTGTGGAACATCATTGTTGACAGCTAGGAAAGAAAAAATTTGCCCCCTCAGCAACAGCCTATTTTAGAACAACTAGAAAGAAACCAAGTAAGCACTGAAGAGGAAACCCGAAAGAGGGGAGCTTGGAAAGCAGAGACTCATGTCCTAACCTCACAACCAGACAAAAGTCTTGGATATGTCAAGCGTTTCCAATCAAAAAATCTCAAGATCCTTAAGAGCAGAATATAAATCTTTGAGCCTTGATGTAAGAACGTTTATGACCAGTGGATCTCCAGCGCGGAAAGCCAAGATCGAAAAGAAGGGAAATGGACGTCACACGATCCAAGTAAGGGCAGTTGAGAATAGTTTCAAAGATCGTTGAATGAACACAAGTTAGTTAGAAGGATCAGAGCGGCTACTTTTCTTCAAAATATGTTAGACAAATGTACGTTTCTAACAAAGTCATGGAGAGAATAGTTGAATGAGAAATAACGGTACTTAAAAGCACATTCCCTCAAATCTTGTTGAGGAATGTCATCATGGCAGCTTGCCTTCCTAACGTTCAGAAGTTTCAAAAATCCATATAAATAAATACCACATAAACCATGGAATAAAATTTATACTGTATATACTGCTAATGGGGATTCGAACCCTGACCACTGAGATGGTAAGACATTGTGCTAACCACTACATCACTGAGGGGTTAGCGCAATGTCTTACCATCTCAGAGGTCAGGGTTCAAATCCTCATTAGCAGTATATACAGTGTAAATTTTATTCCATGGTTTATGTGGTATTTATATATACTTTTTGAGCTGCGGTTTCTGGGGATAGAACCCTACGCCCGAGTGTGGTCGGAGGAGTCCGTTTGGGATGGAGTCATGGCGGTTGTTCATGAGAAGTTCCAACGTGATTCCTTTTTGTACCATCAGTGGTGTAGTGGTTAGCGCAATGTCTCACCATCTCAGAGGTCAGGGTTCGAATCCCCATTAGCAGTATATATATATATATATATATATATATATATATATATATATATATATATATATATATATATATATATATATATATATATATATATATATATATATATATATATATATATATATATATATATATATATATATATATATATATATTACAGTGCCAAATTTTTTATTTTTTTTTTAAGTTCTGAATATTGAAAGGCGCATGCCTCCTCTCACTCTCCACCACCACCATTTTGTTCTTGTACATTGAACGGTAAAATATTGCAAATTTCATCTTGATTGAACAATATTAACACGTGCCGCCTTTCGTTCAAATTTGGCTCGAAACCTTTAAATTTATCTTCTATTAAATTGTTTTGAAATTTTTTTTAACATCGTTTTTTTTTTTTTTTTTTCAAATGAATTTAACAATTAAATTGTATATTAAAATTTTCCTGAATAATATCAAAACTATATTAGATGAAAGAAACCCAAAGTATTATCATTTTTGGACTTCACACCCTTTGTAATTATTCTCATTTTGTTCTTACATTAACTTTGCTCCTTTTTGAGCTGAATTTTCCTATTTTCATTCTCTTAAAATATTGAATCCTGTATACGAATTTCGTGAATATTTACTAAATAACTTTATTATTCCTTAGTTATAATTATATTCTAGAAATTTCGCATAATAATCTTTTCTTTAAAATGAATAACTTCGAAATTTCTTCATAAATACCATTTCATTATTCATTCTCAGATGAAATAGTTTTTTCTGCTGTTTTCATTCAACATTCCTCGCAAATTCTTCTGTAGAATAAAGCAAAGCATTCCCATCCTTTTTTTAGATAATATAAATTATTACTTCCGCTATCACTTTTTTAGCATTTCTGTGTTCATGTAGTCCCCAAAAATAGAATGTTATTAGCAACATTGAACAGCAAATTGAACATTAAAGCCAATAAATTGAACAAATTTAATATAAATTTATACGATCCCGTTTCTCTAATTTGGATGTAGACATCTGAATATTTCACCTTGTGTCATAAGCTTTTTCGATATTTTGTGACTAAATTAATTTATGTTTATTTATCTCCTAACTCTACTGACTATACTAAATCCTTCAAAATGCAGCACATTCCCTGCTTTTCACTTTAAAAATTTGGCTCTAACAAATTAGGAAGAACAATTATTATTACATCTAAAAACATTTATAAAAAAAAAAAATTAGATTTTATGCACTTTTTAAGACTATTGTGCCTTCAAGAGCTTTCACCTTCAGAAATTCTGAGCAGTAGCACTTTCTTGCGATCAAACTTCACTATAATGTGTGTGTACTCTCATACAACTGTTCACTACTTTTCCTCACAATCCTCAGATTGAGCTAGCAGAGTACATTCAAAACCCAAGCATCGCCGATCGAATTTTTCTTCTTCTTTATTTTCGTGATTACGGTCACAATTCTTTGATTCTAGAATCACATTTTCTGTTGCTAATAAATTCAAGCTTTATACTGATACATTTCAAACTTAGAAATTTTAAAAGAGCCTCTTAACGCCCAACTTTTTTGAAGCTTGTTTAAAAAGAGAAGATAATGTGAATCTTCACAAGAATGATTACATGAATAACAAAATCACCGAAATTATTAATGAAAGAAGATAGTTTAACCTTTGAATCGGAGAAGAAGTCAGAGTTGTGTGAAAGTTTTTATTAAGTAGAAATATGGAGAAACTAAGTCTTGAGACTTTGAAAAATTATGTTTTCTTTGATCCAATTAAAAATTCAAGAAAGTGGTTATAATAGTGGTTATAAATAGTGGTTATCTTCTCAGAATTAGTTAGAGTTGGCTGAGACATCTTTCAAAATAAAACATGTAATGGTGGATGGAGTCTTTGGCATGAAAGTATATATATATATATATATATATATATATATATATATATATATATATATATATATATATATATATATATATATATATATATATATATATATATATATATATATATATATATATATATATATATATATATATATATATATATATATATATATATATATATATATATATATATATATTAACAACGATATATTTTGTTCCAGTATGTAAAAGAATGATATATTAAAATATCGATATCTTAAGATATAGTTTTGTATTCCCAAACTTCCGACTTGCCTGAAGATATTTAAAAATGGCTGCTGAATTTCTTGAATTTAAACATCAATTTTTTAACCTTATATATATATATATATATATATATATATATATATATATATATATATATATATATATATATATATATATATATATATATATATATATATATATATATATATATATATATATATATATATATATATATATATATATATTTCCCTATCTTTCTCACCATCCTCCTGTAGGCGCAAAAGCCTGTTAGCTGTTTCAGACGAAATCCCTCTACCACTGTCGATCATCTCACTCTCCCATCTAATCTATATAAGCCATGGTTCTCCCTCTTCTCTCCACCGCTTTCTCAACACCATCCATCTATCTAATCATCGCTGTCACTACCACTCCTCCTTCTACTGGTCTCCATTCATAATATTTTCTTACATATCTATTGTCGTTCATTCTATTTACATGCCCAAAACACCGTAACTGTCCTCTCTCTACAAACTCAAATATGCTCTCCACTCTCACATCATCGTTCTTCACTCTCTCCATTCTTTGTATCTTCATTATCAGTCTCAAAATTTTCATTTCACATGCTTGCATTTTTCTCTTTACCATTGTGTTCAGTCTCCAGACATCATACCTATAAGTCAACATGGGCCTCAACGTGCCTTTATACAATAATGTTTTAACATTCCGTGGCATGCTTCGGTCTCTGAACAAAGGGTACAGTGAAGCAAAAGCCACGTTGAACCTACCACATCTATAGTTCAGTTCCATGGACATATTTTTTGATTCATAAGTTATTCCGAGATAGTTGAGCTGGTTCCGTTTGTTTCAGTAATCCGTCCTCTATTCTTACATTCATCTCTTCCCACTACCTACTCATTAACATTAACATTTGTTTTTTCTCTACTTATCCTCATCTCCTTTGCAGTCAACACCTCATCAGCACGCATCAATAAACCTCTGCAAGGCTTCCTCATTCTCCGAGATCAGCGCAAGATCTGCATACTAAAATTTAATCATCCACCATATATATATATATATATATATATATATATATATATATATATATATATATATATATATATATATATATATATATATATATATATATATATATATATATATATATATATATATATATATATATATATATATTACACTTTTCAGCTTTCCCATTCTCATGGAGTGGTGCCGGCCACAGTTCCCTTATACACACACGAACACGTACACACTATCTCTCACTCACTTCTCACCACCGCCCTCCATCTCACTCTGTTCATTATATCTCCTTCTCTCATCTAAACTTAAACTCCTTTCCCCCGAAATCTCCCCCACTCTATCCATCTCCACTTTGGCCTTCCTCTCCCCCTTCGCTTCTCCACTTCGGATCTAAGTACTCTACCCATCATCCTGTTCTCATTCACTCTACACATGTGTCAACCCTTATCTGCTCTATCCACTATACCCCTCCTTCATCCATACATATCCTTTATTCCTTCAGTTCTAATCCTATCTACCTTTCTCAAACCACAAATCGCTCTAAATCCCTTCATCTCAAACACGTTCAAACTTTTTCTCACCTGAGCATTCATCATCCATCTTTCACACCCATACATTACAGATGGCAAACACATATACTCAAACATTCTTACTTTAATATCCTTTGATATTCTCCCCTTGTTCCATACTTCCCTTAATCCCCCCATCACTTCCATTCTTCACCACTTTATCTTTATTTTCTTTTCCTGCTACCAACATTCCCAGATACTTGAACTCCTTTACCCCTTTAAATCTCTCTCCCTCCACCTCTACATCTCTCCATTTTACCCCTATAACCACCTTTCTAAACCGCCGATTTTCCTTATTTTACTTGTTGCTGGATTAATTCTCATTTTTTTTTTACCAAATTTGCCCACATATTCTCTCACCAACTTTCTTAACTTTTCCCCAGACTCTGCCACCTACATCGCATCATCTGTAAACAGCAAGACGTGTACTCTCCATTCATACTCCACACTTCTCAGCCTAATACCTTTCCCTTCCCAATCCATTTCCCTAACTACACAATCCATCAACAGATTAAATAGCCAAAGCGACATTACAAATCCCTATCTCATTCCCACCCCCACGTTAAATCAATCAGTAAGTTCCCGTTTCACCATTACCCTCGCACTACGCTTTTCATAAAAGACTTCGAACCCTTTCAAATATCCCTTTCCCTCCTCACCCCTTCCTCACTACTTCGAACAACTTTCTCCTACAAACCCTATCAACCTGCTCCTCTGTTTCCCATTTCAAGCATACAAAATCCAAAGTTTCCCATTTCCCATTCACCCCACTCACCCACGTACACTTATGAACATCTTTCTTCATAAACAATGTATTTCCTATCATCAGACCCATTGCTGCCCATATTCCAATCAATTATGTTCAATTTTCGTTTATCCTTTCTATCCCAAATGGTCCCATTATCTTATTCACACTTCTATTTCTCACATGATCTCTGTTAAAACATAATCTCTGTTATGAAAGCTTGCCACACACCCACTCAAATTCTCACAAAATTGCATTCTCTCCCGCCCATTTGCTCCCACCATTGGTGCACAGACACTGATAAATATCCGATACTCCCTCCTTTATCTTAATATTACCCATTCTATTCTGGTCACATGCTTCCTCTCCCTTTCATACATTCCATCACTCATCTCTCATTCGCTCTGGGGTAAATTCCTTTGTACTTCCCAAAGGACAATACTCCTCACTCTTCAATTTCATTTATGTCAATAACAGAACATCCACCTCCCTTCTCTCCAACACCATGATTACTTCTTCTCTCTTCACTTCTTTATTCACTTTTCATAATTCAGTGTTGCTACCTTCAGTACCTCAGAACCACCTTCCTTCCAGTCATCACTTTTTCTTCCACTCACTAGCTCTCACGAACTGTGGTGCTTTATGTCAGAACCCACTTCCTGTGGATACCACCAACTCCTCAAGTCCCCCACCCCTATATAAAATCAGCCACCCTTCACAACTAAATAACCCAACGAAACAAACACACACTCATATGTTCCCCACACTTAATGTCTCTTCGCACTTAAATCCTAACTTAAAACCTTAAATCCTACTTCCCCAATCTACTTAGAATTATCTTTTGCTACATAACTTACCCTATAACAAACCTACTAACTTAAATCCTTACAACTATTCCTCTCTTATACCATTATTTAAAAAAAAATGACTCGATTATAAGGAAAAACAAACTTAAAGTTTATATTTATCTGAGTCCTAAAAGACCCTATAACCTAGAACACAAACATAAAA
>SEYY01019109.1:15000-20000 GCA_009176605.1 Armadillidium nasatum | reverse complement strand
AGCTGACCGCTGCTTTCCACCAGAAGTTTCTTCTTTTCCGGTTAGAAAATCAATGATCACAAACAGCTCTGAAGGTCATAAAAGTCCATGTGGACAGATCTTAGGATGAAAATTATGGAAAGCAGCAACAATATTAGCAGTGAAGATAAGAAAGGTAACATCTTGACATTTCCAGCTTCTTCACTCAGACCCATAGATATCTTAAGAGACAAAACTTTTAAATGCCTTTCCTTTACAGGTTGCCACAACGCCAAGGGTGGTTCCATTACAAGAAGCAGCAAAAAAAACGTGTAGAACCCATCAGAGATCCCTCCAAACGAAATCAGGGTCTGACTTTAAAGAAAGGAAGATTAAATACTGGAGAAAATTTATTCCAATTGTTGATCATCACAAAGAACAACCAGCAGATATCAAGGAGATGAAGAATGAACGGAGCAATAATTTGAGTGAATGTATTAATAAGATTGTTAATTAAATTTATTTTTCTTGTGTACTTTTTTATATTCAATGTTATTAATTTGTTCGATATTCTTTGTACTGTGAATAAACTGTAAGCTGAATGTTAGCTAATGTTTAATTTTGCTTGATTAATATTTATCCAATAATTTCTGAATATCTTCATCAGCATCTGATCAAAAGCGGCAACAATAGTTTTGAGGTATTCCTGGTGGGTATGAGATTGTTGTGCGAAACAAATAATACTGAAACTTCATATATTATTCAAAACATGTATTGGCTCCGGATCTTGTTGATAAAATGATTCAGAATACCTCCTGAAAATTTTTCATGGTAATTCTTACGCAGCCACTGTGGCAGAAAGGGCTGAGAATCCCAAATCGGCTTCCCTCCCGTCGTCGTCATACATTCATGGTTTTAATCGATCGTTCTTTACCCTTCTATCAATCATATAAACAATACTGCATTAGCACAGCAAAATAAAACTAATTGGCAGTTTGTAAAACTTCGTGACAATTACATAATAGTGTTGAACAGTAGGTACTTGTTAGTCAATACTAACTCGTGATTGAAAATTTCTTTCCTATCATCTCTGAAATCCTTAGGAAAGGTTTAGAGTATGCTTAAAATCTAAGAAATACAGCACTCAAAGAGGAATTATTTTGCTTTTGGCGAGAAAAATGATTCACTACAAGACATCCTCAACCATCTTCCAGGAAGAAAATATCCAGTAACAATTATATATAAGTCCAAACTTCATAACGAGAATCTAAAATACTTTTGCAATTCAATGCTCCTTTTCCACCAGCAAAATTCATCCAAAACTTATGAAGAAGAATGCTCTTCTGGTCAAATGGACTATAATATTAAAAATCACTACCCAGACTGTTTCTCACCTCAGGTGGGAACTCAATTATAATCACTGCAGAACATTTTGCAAAAGGTCCCTAGAGTGGTCGCCAGTCTCGTTGTGTTCCTCAAGCCAGTAAACTTCCGAAATATGTTAAGGACTGCCATTCTCAAATTATCGATATTGACGGAACCATGAATATTGTATCAACTTCACCTCATTTCAATACAACAGCAACAATACAATCTCCTACTGACATCAAAGAACGATCATTTCCAGTCACAATAAAAACCATTTCACAGAAATCACTCAACAGGCTTGTTCTCAATAGATTCTTTAACCTTCACAACTATATGAGTCCTGTTTCCGATACTGTTCCGAAAACAACTGAAATATATATATATATATATATATATATATATATATATATATATATATATATATATATATATATATATATATATATATATATATATATATATATATATATATATATCGTACGCTCATTCAGCCTGTGCCGAAGAAGGGGGACCCCTCTCAACCCTCTAACTATCGTCCCATTTCCTTAACCTCCATTCTTTCTAAAGTTTTCGAATCTATCCTTAACAGGAAGATTTGGAAACATCTCAATTCTTCTAATCTTATCTCTGATCGCCAGTATGGCTTTCGTAAGAAACGCTCTACTGGTGATCTCCTTTCCCTTCTCTCTGACTCTTGGTCCTCCGCTCTTCGGCATTTCGGTGAATCTTTTGCTGTTGCGTTAGACATATCGAAAGCTTTCGATAGAGTCTGGCACAAAGCTTTGATTTCCAAACTTCCCTCTTTCGGAATCTATCCTTCTCTCTGATTTCCTTTCCGGTCGTTCTATAGCAGCAGTTGTAGACGGCCACCGTTCTTCCTTTAAATCTATTAATAGTGGTGTTCCTCAAGGATCTGTCCTATCCCCAACTCTTTTTCTAATTTTCATCAATGACCTATCTCTCTGTATTACTTCGTCTCCTATACACTATGCCGATGACTTCATCCTTAATTACTCCTTTCAATTTGAAAGACGTTCCTCTTAACAGCAGTTGATAGATTCAAGAAGGGTTGGCCTTGGAGCAGCTGACCTCTGATCTATCTCGTATTTCTAATTGGGGCAGAGAGAACATGGTTGTTTTCAATGCCACCAAAACTCAATTCCTCCATCTCTCCTACTCGACACAATCTTCCACACAACTATAATATCTTCTTCGAAAACACTCAACTCAGACCTTCATCTGTTCTTAATATTCTCGGTGTTTCCTTTTCTCGTGATCTTTCTTGGAAAGATCACATTACCTCTCTTTCTAAACAAGCTTCTAAGAGGTTAGGTGTTCTGAGGCGCCTTCAGTATTTCTTCACTCCACCCCAGTTGCTTGCTCTGTATAGGGGTGTTGTTCGCCCCTGTATGGAGTATGCTTCGCACATCTGGGGTGGTTCCACACATACAGATCTCCTATAGAAAGTGGAGTCTAGGGCATTTCGTCTCATCAACTCTCCTGCTCTTACCAACTCTCTTCAATCTCTTTCTGCCCGTCGAATTGTTGCGTCACTCTCTATTACTATCGCTATTACAATGGACACTGCTCTTCTGAACTCTCTCGTCGTATACCTCCTCCACTGAGAAGGGCTCGTGCGACTCGACTTTCTACACAGTCTCATCCTTTCTCTGTCCAACTCTCTGACCCCAGACTTAACCGCTATGCTCTGTCCTACATGTACTCTACCGGTAAAGTCTGGAACACACTCCCTTCTTCTATTTTTCCAACTTCCTATGACTTACACACCTTCAAACGTCGTGTATCAGGTCACGTCGGCCTTTAATTTGACCATTCTTCCGTTTTTCCCCTAACTCTGGTGGAATTGTAGTAGGGCTCTGGCCTTTGCCTACCAGAGGTGATAAAAAAAAATATATATATATATAATAAAAAAATTAACTGTTACTTTATCGTCACCTTAATAGTCAATTATTATTATTATTATTATTATTATTATTATTATTATTATTATTATTATATTATTATTATTATTATTATTATTATTTTTATTATATTATTATTATTATATTGTTATATATATATATATATATATATATATATATATATATATATATATATATATATATATATATATATATATATATTTATATATATATATATATATATATATATATATAATTAGGGTGTTGCAAAAATTACTAAATTTAACAGGCACATTTAATATTATACACATGCGTCTGTAAATGTTTGCCTTACTAGATAATACGCATAAAGGTTAAAAGTTGGTGTACGATGGAAAACAAAACACAGATATCCAACCCTAACATTTATTTACACAACCATTATTTTCAATAACTGTTCGAAGTGCATACCGCAAACATCAATGCCGTCTACCGTGGCTCGAACGGTAGGGTGATTGACTCACGTGCTTGAGGGCGCCGGTTCATACCGCAAACATCAATGCTTAATAAAAAAAAAAAAAAAAAAAAAAAAAAAAAACATGCGATATCTACGTCGTAGTGATTGTCGGATGTTTTCTAAGTTGCCTCGCCCTAGACAATATCTGTAGAAACCACTGTAATTCTTAGTAAGAGATCCTCGTCTGCCTCACAGGTATATCATAAATGAGGCTCCGATGTAACCCTCAATAAGAGAAATCAAGAGAATTCATATCTGGGAACCTCGTTGGGCAGGACTCTGGACCTTTCCGCCCCATCCATTGATTCGGAATTGAACATAAAGATAATTTCGCGCCAATATGAAAATGTGCTGGATCCCCGCTGTGTTTGTACCATATTCATCTGTGAATAGCTAAGGGTACATCCTCTAATAATCCAGAAAGTAACTTCCTGAAAAAATATTCTGTATGAATTCTCCGGTGAGAGTAGTTGGAAGAATGTATGGTCCAATAATGTGGTTATGCCCCATTTACCTCCAGAACCAGAAAAACTGCGCAGATTGCACTCTAGGACAGCAATTTTCTGGTTGAAAACCATGTACTCTCTGAAAGTAATATGGATAGAAACGACCATCTCTCAATACGAGCCACACTGCAGTATGACCTCCAATCCCCATGTCTCCTGTACAGGCTTGAGTTTCTCATGCGTGGGTGACGACGAATATGGTGTAAATCTCAATACGCAGACGCATTTACCATGGGTGACAGGCAACATTCTATTAGCTCTGAATGATGCTGATTCACGTAATTGTCGGGGCAAATTTGTGAAACTTCGAGGACTGAGAACAAAACGATTCGGAAAACAATCTCGGCATATTCTTGCTGAATGTCTTGCATTACCATTTGTACCGCCAAATGCTAGGTGCATGTCGTCCATTTCCTCATTTATTAGATGATTCATGTTGCAGGTTATGCGGCACGATTACAAATGACATTTGCTCTTACTGTGTACCTGATCTCCTTGTTATCCAAGTGTACTGTAATATTCGAGAACTCCTATTAAAACCAAAAGAACAAATATTTTGTAAACTAAACATTTCCTGACAAATGCGTATAATAAAACATGCGTCTCATTTGCCCTTCTCTACACACTAAATTTTGTACAACTAATTTTGCAACCCCCTCTCTCTCTCTCTCTCTCTCTCTCTATATATATATATATATATATATATATATATATATATATATATATATATATATATATATATATATATAT
>SEYY01019109.1:5000-10000 GCA_009176605.1 Armadillidium nasatum | reverse complement strand
TTTTGCATCTAATATGCATCGCATATCTGGGATAATTCCACTCAACTCATCTCTTCTTGAAGCTTATGGAATTACAGCCTTTTCTTTTTATTAATTATCCTGACTTTCTACAATCTCTTCCTCCGCTGCAAAGCAGTCGCATCATTCTCAGTAAACAATCAAAAATACAAATAGGAGATTGTTCTTCCTAACTTTGTTCTCGCATACCTCCTCCTTTGAGAAATCCTGCGACTCGTAAGTTGGTATAGTCTCCTTTTTTTTGTGCGATTCTCTGATCCAAAACTTAATAGCCAACGGTCATTCTTACGTGTACACTACTGGATTTAGTCCAGCTCCGACGTAATTTCTTAGTTTATTTCATCCACTTTCGACGAATAAAAAAAAAAAAAAATTTAAAAAAAAAAAACTTCCAAATGCATTATGTTGGTTCCTTACAGCCAGTGATATACCAAGTTTTCGATTTCGACTCATTAACTCTGGGAGATTCTATGAGGGCCCAATGACTTTCTCACCTGAGAGACACACACACACACACACACACACACACACACACACACACACACACACACACACACATATATATATATATATATATATATATATATAATATATATATATATATATATATATATATTATATATATATATATATATATATATATATATATATATATATATATATATATATATATATATATATATATATATATATATATATATATATATATATATATATATATATATATATATATATATATATATATATATATATATATGAGAGAGAGGGAAAGAGAAAGAAAAGGAAGAGTGAAATAAAGAGAGAGAGAGAGAGAGAGAGAGAGAGAGAGAGAGAGAGAGAGAGAGAGAGAGAGAGAGAGAGAGAGAGAGAGACCCATCGATTAATTTTAAATTATTAGAGAGAATGAATTGAAAATGTTTGAATTCTGCTACTCAGAATACTTGATCTGCACTTTGGAAGCAATTCTGATTGAATTCTTAAGAGTCTCTTCTTGAATATTTTTTATTCATTTTAAAGGCCTCGTTTTTAAGAGCCTTTTTTGATTGACGTTTTACCCTAATTCATCCTTTAAAATATCCAATCATCAAATTTGTTCCTTTGTGTATCATGGTATAAACAGCAATCTACATCTGAATGTCAGTTTAACTCGAGCTTTGTTTGAGAAACCAAGTCAATTGCCAATGTGAAATTCCATTTTTCAAGAGACAAAAGCTTTCTTACTCTCTCTCTCTCTCTCTATCTATCTCTACTCTCTCTCTCTATCTATCTATCTATCTATCTATCTATCTATCTCTATCTCTATCTCTATCTATTTATTTATCTATCTATCTATCTATTTATCTCTCTATCTATCTATCTATTTATCTCTCTTTACTCCATGCTATTTCTCCTACTCAAGCACGCACAAGCAATAATTTCTTTGTCCCTAATAATTATCTTTTAACTATAAGTAAATATTTATTTGGCTGTTTATAAATATAGCAATAATTATATTATAATTATTTAGTTCGGCTTATGCGGGAATGAAACTTTATGTAAAAGGTTTAGAAACTTATCTCAGAAATATTTGTAAAAAAAAATTTATCATGAAAATATCTGGATTGCGATATATTTTAATCGGAGCTGTAGAATCGGAATAGGAGTCAGAATCTGGAATGTAGAATTGGGACATTTTGACGAACCATACTCGGATTCGAAATCGGGTTTGAATGCTTCTTGGATTCGGAGTTACTATCAATCTCGAAATTCTTTTGAGTTTTTTATCGTCTCCGAATCCCCATATATAATTTTTCTTTTTAAATTATTTTTTGTTTTCACTTTTAACACGAAAATCAAATTGAAAAATACTAAAATACTTTAATTAATATATTGAACATCGATACTTATTTACATGTTTCGCAAGTGAGATATTCAATGTAAACGAGCTATTTTCGAAAAATGATTAGAGAATGTTTATCATCTCGATTGTTCAAACTTTTCGTATTATAATATATATAATATATATATATATATATATATATATAATATATATATATATATATATATATATATATATATATATATATATATATATATATATATATATATATATCATCTATGGTAGCGAATATTTCCTTCTCCATGACTTTTGGTTCCCTGTTCTCAGGTATTTCTTTAAATCTTTAGCTCTGATGCTAATCTGGCACAATGATCTGATCTCTAAATCCTTCGAAATTAATCTATTTATTATCCTATCTTTCTGCTACCTTCTCTCTTCTCTTCTCTTTTCTTCTCTTCCTGGCGATCTATAACTGTTGTTATAGACGTTCATCCTTTAAACTTTAAAGCTATAAGCAGTGATGTTCCTCTGAGCTCTGTCCTATCCAGTGCTCTTTTTTCTATTTTTCAGTAATGATCTTCTCTATGTCACTTTATCTCCTATCCGCTCTTATGCTGATGATTTCATATTTGGTTACTTCTTACATATTGAATAAAATTTGAAGATAGAACAGGATACAGCGATAAGTTGATAGAAGAGAGCCAGGATGTTAAGACAGTTAAACTGCATAAGAAGAAAGAATTGAATATAAGAATAGATACATTATTCTGGGTATATATCCACGACGACCCAGGGTGGAGTAGGAAGCTTCGTTGAAGAAGATTGACAAAAAAAAGGAAGCCATAAAGGAAGAAAATTCAGACTACTGCAATCCAGAGACGTGATAAAAAATAGCATCGTTGCGCTTCTTTGGTTGAAATTTGAGGCTATATACATTATGAGAGAGATAGGAGGAAAAGGGTAGTAAGAACTCAATAAGTACAAGCCACATTAGTTTCAGTTAAAGATAAGAAGTGAGGTCTAGAAAAAGGAAAAGTAGTATTTAAGAAAGTGGAAATTTTCCTAAAGACAAAATTGTGCAAAAATTAACGAAGAAAGATCATGTACCAGAAGAAAAACCCAATTACGTAGCAACAACAACCCTACACCACAAAAATTGTCCTAACGAATAGTTGGGACAAATGGCAAAATTGTCATAGTAAAATTTTTAATAGAGAAAAGACATGTTAAGCGTAAAAAAGTAGCTTCACTGATTTCTTTTCTAAAAAAAAGAAATAACTAAAAAAATTTCTTGTGCCGTTTTTTCCACTTGTCCCAACGATTCGTTAGGATAATATTTGCAGTGTACCTTAAGGTAATACCACAAAAGATAACAACATTTCTCCTTCCTAAAACTATACTACAATATACTAGAACAATACTGAAAACAAACATGCACCAATAAATGGGAGAATCATTAGAAAGCTTAGACAGATACATATTAAGTATCTACCCTCTTTCCTCTACTGAAGACACTACAATAGTAAAAAAAAAATCCTCTAAAACTCCCAAAGTCACTGATTCCGACAACATTCCCCAACACCTGCAGATACTATTTTAATAACTTATGCCTTCGACATGTCATTATGTAAAAGCAATTCATGCAAGCATCAATCCTCTTTCTACCCTTAGGTAAAGCCGAGTGATGTCCTTATCCATCTTAACGAATCCACAAATATTTTGGTACTTATAACTCAAACTTAGCATTGTTAACTTGCATTCTCCAGTATAATCAATTCACCAAACAGGTATCAAAATATTTTGCCTGCACGCTCACAAATGATTTTATAAACAAGTCAAAACTCACCATATTTAAACAATTTATAAGACACGCACTTAATTACTCAACCCAACATGGTACTCTGTAACTCCCTCCCTCTTCGACAGTGAAAAAAAATCCCCACAGCAAAACTTTGCGCTCTGAATCATAACAGGTTGAACTAATCTATCACAATCCATTCCTGATCCGAGGAAAAATAAATCCTCCAAAAACAAGACCACTTGTAAAGCCTAAGTACAGAGTTTTATTTCAACATCCTAAATCCACAACATTCATATCACCACAGCCTCCAGAACCTCATAAGTTACACCTTAAGATCTCCATCCTCTTCAATATTTTCAGAACCATTCTACCCTTTCAAAAATTAACCATATACAACATTCATTGCGGAAATTATCTCAACATTCTCTAAACAAATTATCTCATCTTTGCACTGCTATAAGGCATATCAAATTCCCAAAATACTAACCCACACAAAACCCAAATAGCATCTATGTTCACATCAGGATACTACTCTAACTTCGTCATGCAAACACAGATTCAAAGTACAATACACTACAATCCCAAGAAGCCATCAAGTCAGAAACCTCTACATATATATATATATATATATATATATATATATATATATATATATATATATAATATATATATATTAATAATTATATATATATATTAATATAATATATATATATATTCTTTCCCTACTAATAAATTTAACAAACCTTGGTTTAACTCTTCTTCTCGTGCTATCCGCCGCAGGGATGCTGACTTTAGGGATTACCGTCGTCTTCAAACTCCAGACACCCACGCAACTTATATTTCATCCCGGAATAGTGCAAATTCAATTCTCAGAAACACCAAAAACTCTTTTCTCCATAGAAAATGCAATAATCTTTCTGGTTCCTCCTTCCTCACGAGCATTCTGGCATTTTGTAAAAAATGTCAACCAAAACTTTGCTTCTTCCTCATTTCCTCCTCTAGTATCTTCTGACGGCACAACTGCCCTTTTGCCTTCTTCTAAAGCTGAACTCTTCGCTCAAAGGTTTACCTATAATTCAACTTTAGACAATTCCGGAGCTATTCCTACTCATTCAACCCCCTCCAATTCATTTATGACTAAAATTATAATTTCTTCTAAAGAAAACATTTCTGCTCTCTCTAGGATTAATAATAACAAGGGGTATTGTCCTGATGGCTTCCTTCCTGTGGTTCTCAAAACATATGCTTCCATGATTGCACCCTGCCTTGGTGAACTATTTCGTTTCTCTCTTTCTACTTCAGTCTTCCCTTCTTGTAGGAAGCGTGCGTTCATTCAGCCTGTGCCGAAGAAGGGGGATCCCT
>SEYY01019108.1:187500-195801 GCA_009176605.1 Armadillidium nasatum | reverse complement strand
ATGAGAAAAATAGAGAAAATTAATTATTAAATTAATTGTCAAATTAATTATTAAATTTAATTATTAAATTAATCATTCAATTAATTATTAAATTAGTTAAACAGAAAATAAAACTATAAAATACATATATACATTTATACATTACATGGACATAAAACGTGGAGACTCCCGTGAGTGGTAGTAAAAAGAGAGAGAGAGAGAAGAGAGAGAGAGAGGAGAGAGGAGAGAGAGAGAGAGAGAGAGAAGAGAAGAAGAGAGAGAGAGAGAGAGAAAATATAGAGATAAAGAGAAAGAAATAGAAATAGATATAGATAGATATATAGTAAATATAATATATATATATAAATATATATATATATATATATATATTATATATATATATATATTATATTAATATATATAAGAGAGAGAGTGAGAGTGAGTGAGAGAGAGAATGAAGAAATTGAAATTAAAAAACCAACATTAAATATAATAAGTGTGAATTTTGAATTTAAAATAACAAACCACATAGATGAAATAAAAATAAAAAACAATCCTAATTTTTCATATAAAAAAAAAGAAATAAAAAAAAATAAACGAATTTTAACTGTGAAACAAACTGCTTATAAATATCCCAAAGCAATTTTCTGCTTCATCTAATTGGTTAAAGAATGACATTCTTTTAAATAAGAAATTTAAAACTTGTGGAGAAGATCGTGCCAAAGGCAAGAGAGAATCCCAAAGTTCTCTCCTTTCCTCCATTAAGAACTTAATTTAAAAAGGGGGGGTTCCCTGCGGTATGCGCCTCGTAGGGAACTCTGTTAAATACTTCTTTTATAATATGTTCTGATCATAAATCAACATTATTGGAGAAGTAAGTTTAATATTCCGTCCAAATAACTATAGGGATTATAAAATAATTAAGATTTGAATGTAAAAATATATTTATATCTTGGTTAAAAGTTTTGTTTATTTATAATTTTAAATTTTATATGAAATATGAATTTTTCAATTATATTAGAGTGTTTGTTTGAGGTTTTAGTGGTAAATTATAAAAATGATTGAATTTATTTTTTCTCTGACTGCTCACACATACACATACGCACACGCTAACACTCGTATATATATATATATATATATATATATATATATATATATTATATATATATATATATATATATATATATATATATATATATATATATATATATATATATATATATATATATATATATATATATATATGGCATCCGCATCCGCATCCGCATGCCGATCCGCATCCGCATCCGCATCCGCATCCGCATCCGCATCCGCATCCGCAAAATTCACATCCGCATCCGCATCCGCATCCGCATCCGCATTTCAAAAATTCAACATCCGCATCCGCATCCGCATCCGCACTTTCAAAAATTCGACATCCGCATCCGCATCCGCATCCGCAAATTAGAAAATATGACATCCGATCCATCACTATATATATATATATATATATATATATATATATATATATATATATATATATATATATATATATATATATATATATATATATATATATGCGAATTGTAGATCAAGAGTGAGGGTGAAGAGAGAACTATCGGATTGGTTTAGCATAGGAGTGGGATTGAGACAGGGGTTTGTAATATCTCCATGTTATTTAATCTATTTATGAATGGTTTACTTAGAAAAATGGAGAGAGAAGGGAAGAGTATTACGTTGAGAAATATGGAGGGTGAATGTGAAGTGAATGTTTTACTTTTTGCAGATGATGCGGCATGTGTTGGTGGCAGAATCTGGAGAAAAGATGAGAATACTTGTGAGAGAGTTTGAAGGGAAATGTGCAAACACGAGATTGAAATTCAATCCAGCGAAGAATAAAGTTATGAGGATTGGAGGTGGGGATGAGGAAATGTGGAGGGAGGAATTGGTTTGTAGAAGTGTGAGAATGGAAACTTGAGGAGGTGAATGAATTCAAATATCTAGTAATGTTGGGTGGAAGGTAAGGGTGGGACGGAAAAAGGAATAAAGAACAGAGTGGTAGAAGGAATGAAAGTATTGGGGGGCCTAAGAAAAGTATGGAAGAAATGGAAAAATTTCGAAAGAAATAAAGATAAGAATGTTTGAATGTATGTGTTCACCTTCTGTATTGTATGTGTGTGAAACATAGACGATAAGTGCTCGGTCGAGAAAAAGTTTCAATGTCTTTGAGATGAAAGATTTGAGAGCGATATATAAATTGAGAAGGATTGATAGGATTAGAAATGAAAGAATAAGGGAGATGTGTAAATGGAAGAAGGTGTAATTGATAGAGAGGAGGAGGATGTGCTAAAATGGTTTGGACATATGTGAAGAATGAAAAGAGAACAGAATGGCAAGGTACGTAGATCCGATGTAGATAGGGGAAGGGTAGGGGGAGGGGAAAGCAGAGGTGGAGATGGATGGATGGAGTGAGAGTGATTTTGATGAAAGGAATCTGAGTTTTGACGAGGGTAGAAGATTTGTGGAGACAGAGATGGAAGGAGGTGGTGAAAGCGTTGAAAGGTAAGAATAGTTATGTTTGTAAGGGAATTGTGGCGGGCACCACCTCATAAAAGTGGGAAATGTGATATATGTATATATATATATATATATATATATATATATATATATATATATATATATATATATATATATATATATATATATAATATATATATATATATATATATATATATATATATATATATATATATATATATATATATATATATATATATATATATATATATATATATATATATATATATATATATATATATATATATATATATATATATATATAATATATATATATATATATATATATATATATATATAATAACATCCGCATCCGCATCCGCATCCGCATTAAATATCAACATCCGCATCCGCATCCGCATCCGCATCAAAATTAACATCCGCATCCGCATCCGCATCTTTCGACATCCGCATCCGCATCCGCATCCGCATCCGAAATTCAACATCCGCATCGCATCCGCATCCGCACTTTCAAAATTCAACATCCGCATCCGCACTTCTCCAAAATTATCCGCATCCGCATCCGCATCCAAATAGAAAATATGACATCCGATCCATCACAATATATATATATATATATATATATATATATATATATATATATATATATATATATATATATATATATATATATATATATATATATATATCCCCTTTATTCTACTTTTATTCTATATTTTCCCCTCCATTTTTTTCCCTTTGAAAACTAATTTATACGAAGAAACGTTTTTCTTATTCTTAAATTCACCTTTAATTTTGTCATATTTTCCGAAATTTTTTGTCGTTGCTCAGTTCAATAGACCTCGTTTCCTGAATGGCAATAATTTTGCAGTTTTATCACTCCAGACATTAAAAATGCTCGATTCACCCTTATATATACTGTACTAAAAAAAAAAAAAAAAAAAAAAGTTAAGTTTATTCCCCTGCCTCATATTCCAATTTTAATATTTTTACTGAGAAGGCAGTATGTGAATTTTTTTTTTTTTTTTTTTTTTTTTTTTATTTGTACACTGTAAAATATTTTTATGGATTAAAATTTATTAAAAGAAGTATAGTGAAAAATTGTGAAATGAATTGACTATTTGGAATGGAATTTTGGGAAAGATAATATTCATGGTGACTTTGTTTCATGATTTGCGTTTTCTTCCAAGAGTTTTTAATGATAAAAAAAATAAATTCTTCTTGCTTTTTTCATATATATATATATATATATATATATATATATATATATATATATATATATATATATATATATATATTATATATATATATATATATATATATATATATATATATATATATATATATATATATATATATATATATATATATATATATATATATATATATATATATATATATATATATAATATATATATATATATATATATATATATATATATATATATATATATATATATATATATATATATATATATATATATATATATATATATATATATATATATATATATATATAGAGATAGATGAGAGAGAGAGAGAGAGAGAGAGAGAGAGAGAGAGAGAGAGGATTCAGTAGGCGCAGCTGGAGCGAGAGAGAGTAAAATTAATTTTGCAAAGGTGAATAATATATAATTACGTCAGCAAGTAAAATAGCGCTCATTGCAAGCTTAAGACTAAAAGCCGAAAGCTTAAAGAAAGCTTTAAAGGAAGAAAACACAAAAAGTATGGATATAACACAAAGGGAAAAAGAGTCTCAGAAGGCAGAAGAAAATTTCCTCACTCGGGTATTAATTCTCGAGAATGGAACCTCTGGGAGTCATGATTAAGTTTTAGAGAAGAACGAAAGTGTCTCTTATGCGTTCGACTGTTTTAGCTGCCTTTTTTTCTTTTACCTTTTTTCTTTTTATTTCTATCGAATTGTTTCACTATAAAAGCAGTTTTCTTATTCAAATTTAAAATTGCGAATGATTTTCTAAATATTTATAGATATTTTTCTATTAAAATTTATTTTTATATTTTTTAAACTTCTATTTTTGAAACTCCAATTTTCCTTTACCTTAGCATCTTTTTTTTTTCCTTTTTTTTTTTTTGTTAATTATAATGTAAAAGAAATCAATTGTCTTAAAGATCAGATATTATAGACTATACAGATAGAATTTTATACTGAGAGGTGTGCAGACAATCCGTTTATCGAGTTTCCATTGTCCAAGTATCATTATGTTATTCAAAACTTCTGCGTTTTCTTTTGTTCCAAAAACAATCTCACTATGGCGAACCTCATTACACTTTTTACAAATATTCTTACATAATAGTTTTAATGTCATGGTCCACAAATGTAATCTGAATTGAAAAGTGCCATAAAAGGAAGGGAAAAAAAATAATATTCCATTTTGAATTCAATTTCTTCTCCCTTTTTTTTCAATTTTTTTTTTTTTTTTTTTTTTTTTTTTTTTTTTTTTATCAACCTCTTCATCCCACTCTGCTTTTCTTCCTTATTTCATTATTTCTTTCCCCATCTTATTCTCAAACTAAATTCGAGGAAACGAAATAGACGAAGAAACTTGAGACTTTATCTAAGAGAAAAGCGCAGCACGATTTCTAGTCATGCAATATCGCGTGACAAACGGAACCCATTTATAGGCCTACTGAGGCGTACTCAAGACAGTAGTATCAGCAGAACTATCCTGGGAAATTATGTGCATCTTAATCTTGACAATGTCTTTTTATTTCTTCTAGAAAGGGGCCCGTAACATCAAGTGTTTATAGCTTTATTTCTATATTATGCAAGTAAGATAGACAAAAAAAATGCCTCATAAAACTTGATTAGCTCCGAATTATTCATTTTCTCTTTGAAACTTTTTTTTCCTTTTAGAAAGGGATGTAAGAAAGCGAAAAGGGACCTCCGCCCCCTATTACAAGCCCCCAAAGATTAGGAGACAAAAGAGAAATAATCAGGAATGTTTTTTAATAATTTTAATTTTTCTTTTTACATAAGTTAACCCTACAAAACTTTATTTATAATTTTTGTTTTCCTTTCATATAATATTGATAAATAAAAGACTATATTCATACATGCAAATACACGAAAATACCAAAACACACAATCACACTCACACCCACACACTCACACACGCAAACACACACACACACTCATATATATATATATATATATATATATATATATATATATATATATATATATATATATATATATATATATATATATATATATATATATATATATATATATATATATATATATATATAAATCGTACTTTTGATAAGATTTTAATTTTTTTCATTTTTATCTCCGATCAATGACATAATTATCGGTTACAATCTCACAATAATATCGTAGAAGTATAACATTACAACTCAAACATTATTTTATCTTTAATACTTGTACTATAAAAAATGAAACATTGAATGCTGTGAGAATAAAATAGTAATAATAATAGAAAAACTACGTCTTCAACTACTACTTAAAATTATATTAATAATAATACTACTACTACTTATAATAATAATAATAATAATAATAATAATAATAATAATAATAATAATAATAATAATAATAATAATAATAATAATAATAATAATAATAATAATAATAATAATAATAATAATAATAATAATAATAATAATAATAATAATAATAATAATAATAATAATAATAATAATAATAATAATAATAATAATAATAATAATAATAATAATAATAATAATAATAATAATAATAATGATTACAATAATAATAATTAATGATGATGATAATAATAAGAATAATAATGATAATAATAATAATTATTATGTAATAATAATGATTCATATATCAATTTTTTTTTTCAATTTAATATAATATAAATAATTTCAAAGAAAATTGGGGGAAAAAAATTATCATTTTTTAATACTATTTCAACAATTATTACCAATTTTTCTAAGTTAGCCATTTTTAAATGCCTTCGTAACTTTTTAAGATTCTTATCGAAAACAATTTTTGAATTTTGATATTCTTCTCATGTTAAATGTTGGTCATTTAGTTTTGATATTTTGCAGATAAGATATAGTTTATTGCTATCTCAATGAAATAGCATAAATATTATAGTTTATTGTTATGTTTGCACAATTTTTTTGCCTTAATTCGAGGAAGTCTCATATATATATATATATATATATATATATATATATATATATATATATATATATATATATATATATATATATATATATATATATATATATATATATATATATATATATATATATATATATATATATATATATATATATATATATATATATATATATATATATATATATATATATATATATATATATATATATATATATATATATATATATATATATATATATATATATATATATATATATATATATATATATATATATATATATATATATATATATATATATATATATATATATATATATATATATATATATATATATATATATATATATATATATATATATATATATATATATATATATATATATATATATATATATATATATATATATATATATATATACTATATATATATATATATATATATATATATATATATATATATATATATATATATATATATATATATATATATATATATATATATATATATATATATATATATATATATATATATATATATATATATATATATATATATATATATATATATATATATATATATATATATATATATATATATATATATATATATATTAGATAGATAATATATTAAATAGATAAATAGAAAGATAAATACATATATAGATAGATAGGTAAATAGATAAATTGAAAATTAAATAGGTAGATAGACAGATAAATAAATATATAGATAGATAGAAAGATAAATAAATAGATAGGTAAATAGATAAATAGAAAATTAGATAGGTAGATATACAGAATAATAGTTGGATGCTTAGACATATTAATAGATAGATAACAGAGAATAGATCAATAAATAGATAGGTATCTAGAAAGATAAATGCATACGAAAAATATATTATTAACAAACTATTGCCTTTCAACAATAAATTGAAACTACTGAGTCATTAATAGTAAATGAATATGGATAATAGATATGTTAATAGATAAATTGAAAAAGATGTCTTTAAGAAAAAGGATCTTTTGAAGAAACTAAGACTAAGCTTAAAAAAGTTATGAGATATATAAATAGATATAAATAGATAAATAACACCTGACAGTGATATTTGGAAAGGATATAGCGCTATTGAAAGATAAGTTCATGATAGGTGGATTACTTCTGAATTTATCTCTAAAGAAAATACAGTAAAGAAAAATCTCAAATTACTTTTAATTTATTTATTCTTTTTAACTAATAAGCTAAGAATAAATAAATGAAGACAATGAAAAGTAATGTTTCTTTTATCAGGTTTAGGAATCATTTGCAATATATATATATATATATATATATATATATATATATATATATATATATATATATATATATATATATATATATATATATATATATATATATATATATATATATATATATATATATATATATATATATATATATATATATATATATATATATATATATATATATATATATATATATATATATATATATATATATATATATATATATATATATATATATATATATATATATATATATATATATATATATATATATATATATATATATATATATATATATATATATATAATACAGTGTGTTGCAAAATTTGAGGCAAATTAGGCCCATTTTATTTTATACCCCATGTGTCGCAAATGTTCAGTTTACT
>SEYY01019108.1:177500-182500 GCA_009176605.1 Armadillidium nasatum | reverse complement strand
TTTATTGATATCGATATATCGGTTCATCATTTTCAGAACTAAGAACTCCATGTACAGCAATGCTTAAGTCTGTTTAGAGGAAATAAGACTTTTGGTGTATTTATTGTATAGAAGTAGTCTTTATGCATGAATTAAACTTTTTTTAATACATTTGCGTTTAATTATTTATAGCTATATTAGAATAGAAATAATTAGAAATCAAAAGTGGCTCACCTGAGTTAGACCATTAAATTCACATCAATATATATATATATATATATATATATATATATATATATATATATATATATATATATATATATATATATATATATATATATATATATATATATATATATATATATATATATATATATATATATATATATATATATATATATATATATATATATATATATATATAAATATATATATATATATATATATATATATATATATATATATATATATATATATATATATATATATATATATATATATATATATATATATATATATATATATATATATATATATATATATATATATATATATATATATATATATATATATATATATATATATATATATATATATATATATATTATATATATATATATATATATATATATATATATATATATATATATATATATATATATATATATATATATATATATATATATATATATATATATATATATATATATATATATATATATATATATATATATATATATATATATATATATATATATTATATATATATATATATATATATATATATATATATATATATATATATATATATATATATATATATATATATATATATATATATATATATATATATATATATAATTATCTAATACTGTTAGGTAATTGGAAGACACGCAAGGTGGAGTGTCCTGTCCCGCTCATCCTAATTTGGAACGGGATTTCGTTAGTCACCAGCCAAGCACTTATAGTATAACGGTGTATTATGGTTCTATGGTTCTATGGGTAAAAATATTTTTAAAACTTGACATAGGCAAAAAAAAATAAAAAAAAATAAAAAATAGGCCTAAATAAATGCTTATTATAGCATTAATGATAAACCTATCATATTTTTCTTCGATTTGATGTAAAAAAAATTTCCGAAAATGAGTTCGTCATTTCACAAAATTTTTATTTGTATTTCCATCTATAGAGTATATTTTGAAAATTCCTCCAGGTTTTTATAAAAATCAGAGCTATCCCATATATATATATATATATATATATATATATATATATATATATATATATATATATATATATATATATATATATATATATATATATATATATATTGTAGAATAACATCTTTTATTTGAAGAGTTAATGTGACTCTGTCTTTAAATTATGTTCTCATATATTTTTAATTTCAATAGATTTTACACTTTTAGATTTTTATTTTATTTTATTATATAAATATTAATCTGAAAGAAATTGAAAAATATTGTCTTTCACTCATGCTTTTACGAAAGATGAAATGAAAAACATGATATATTGAATATATATATATATATATATATATATATATATATATATATATATATATATATATATATATATATATATATATATATATATATATATATATATATATATATATATATATATATATATATATATATATAATATATATATATATATATATATATATATATATATATATATATATATATATATATATATATATAATATATATATATATATATATATATATATATATATATATATATATATATATATATATATATATATATATATATATATATATATATATATATATATATATATATATATATATATATATATATATATATATATATATATATATATATATATATATATATATATATATATATATATATATATATATATATATATATATATATATATATATATATATATATATATATATATATATATATATATATATATATATATATATATATATATATATATATATATATATATATATATATATATATATATATATATATATATATATATATATATATATATATATATATTATATATATATATATATATATATATATATATATATATGAAACAATAATCAACAATAAACAAAAATTGAAGCTGCTCGAGTTACCAAGGCTACTCCTGGCTAGTACTCCTTGAGGAGTAAGTAGCACCTGACAGGCTGGATGGTATATATATATATATATATATATATATATATATATATATATATATATATATATATATATATATATATATATATATATATATATATATATATATATTTAAATATTTTGGTTCTCTCTTGAATTAACTCCCTAATTTTATTTCTTAAATCTACGCCTTCCTCCGTTTATGAAATGAAAGAGTCTTAAATTATGAGATTTATTACCTTCTTACTAATCAGTTTTATTCCCAAAATTTTCCTTTTTTTATTTTTCTATATAAAGTAAGAAGAGAATTTGAATATTAAGGATAAAATTAAAGGCGAGGCGAGAAACGTAATTGGGAATATAGAATTATGAGAAAAAAGTTTGAGAGGGGTAATTTTTTTATTTTTTTTTTTTTTTTTTTTTTTTTTTTTTTTTTTTTTGGAGGGAGGTTGGTGGTAGAGGTGGAATTAGTCATTATTATAAGAGCTTCTTTTTATGTGAGACTTGAATTTACATGTTCAATGTTCTAATTTTTCTGTTTTTTTTTTTTTTTTTTTTTTTTTTTTTTTATTTCGTAACTTTTGAGGTTTTTATTTATGATTTACGTGATATTTCTACGTCAGCGTTTTTCAGCCTTTTAGGACTCTTGATCCCTCAAAAAGCCAAAACATATAATAATAAAAATTATTAACTTTAAAATGCTTCATTATATTTTGGTTAGCTTTTTCTCTAAAGATCTAGGGAGAAGTTGGAGTAAGAAAATAATAATGAGAAGAATAACATGGATTATCAGTTTTCTGAAAGATAAATGAGAATTCTGTCCAACATAAAAAAATTCCAAGTTGAGAGGAAGATACAGAATACATTTAAAAGGCAGAAAGAAAGTTTTAAGAATCCCAGGAGGTATTCTATCGGGACGGTCCATATTCCAAGTATTAAGATCTGAGCAACGATTATATATCCGAAAAGATTACTAGTTTCTTTAAGGAGATGTATATGAGCGTGAGATTAAAACTGAAGAACATTAAATAGGAAAAAAGGAGGGTTTAAAGTAAAAAAAAAATCGTGAATTAATTTTACCATCAAGACTTTCAGGAGGTCACACTAATTGTTCATTGTTGATATGGAGATATTATTCAATGAAGAGTTCACTACGAACTCAGTGAGAAGTACAGAAGAGAGCTGTTTGTGGTGGTGAACATTGAAGTTTCATTAACAGTAGAAAAGAAAGAGGTAAAGGTTTAAGTATATTCTAATTCTATTCGTAAATTCAAATATTTCTAAGAATTTAGGATAATTAGTAAAATTAGAGAAAAATAAAAAAGTACAGAGGAATTTACTCAAAATGGCATTGCCAACATAATCCATCTAGATTGTAGTAATTCTGAGTTTGATACTATAAACTGGAACAAATTAATAAAACTTATTGCGAATACATATGCGCAGTACTCGAATTTTAATGATAATGGGATAGTAGTAATTAGAACAGGGTAAGCTGTTATAGGAGTTCCTAGAAACCCAAGTATCAGTTCAAAATAAGACAAGAGAAGGTGAGTAGAGAAGAGGTGATGTCAACTAGCTATTGGAAAAAATGAAATCTCAGAGATGTTACATTTTATAGGGGGATGGAAAAGAGGACGATAGTACAAAAAAGCACACCTGTCTTTCAGTGACGAACCCAGCCACATAAGAACATTGACTCTGAAGCAGTCGCTTGTGGTTTCATGAAAGTAAAAAACTAGGGAGAGTATTAAGAGGAGAAAGAGTGACTTATCAGACCCTTTCTATAAGATTTTTATATTTATTTTGTGTGTTATAAAATATTACATTAAAATGTAACATAATGATTAGAAAAAGGAAACATATATATATATATATATATATATATATATATATATATATATATATATATATATATATATATATATATATATATATATATATATATATATATATATATATATATATATATATATATATATATATATATATATATATATATATATATATATATATATATATATATATATATATATATATATATATATATATATATATATATATATATATATATATATATATATATATATATATATATATATATATATATATAAATATTGCAAATTTTTGTAATTTAAAAAATTAATGACTTATAGCTTGACAATACACGTGTAGGAGATAAATATATTCTTCAGCCTTAATTAAGAAAATGCTTTAATTGAGCATTTCCTTGTTGTACATGTGAGCACAAGGCAATAAGTTACGACAAAGATTCATGCTAGTAATGTCAATATATATTAAGGTGTTTCCTTATTTTACTTTGTATCTAATATTTGCCGTTAATTGATATTTCTTCTTTTTTTTTTTTAAATAAATTTTTTGTCCATTCATATATGCACATAAATTCTCTTTGTGTGTCAGCCTGTCTGTTTTCTTCTTCTTTCTTTCTGTGTTCTTTATATATATATATATATATATATATATATATATATATATATATATATATATATATATATATATATATATATATATATATATATATATATATATATATATATATATATATATATATATATATATATATATATATATATATATATATATATATATATATATATATATATATATATATATATATATATATATATATATATATATATATATATATATATTCGGATTCCTGGTACAATTTATATATGGGTAATATATACATAAAAATAATAATAAACCTACCGTCTTTTTTATAGCTTTTCAGAATATATTGCATAGAGGTAATAAAAAAGAATCGAGTTAATTTGGTGTAAATTGCACAAATGTGCAAACCAAGAGATCTGATGTTATTCGAATTGAATATTA
>SEYY01019108.1:165000-175000 GCA_009176605.1 Armadillidium nasatum | reverse complement strand
TTTTGAAAACTAATGGTTTTGGAATCAATATTCTTCACTCGGAACAAAATTTAACTGTTAAAGAATGTTGTTTATTTTTTATTCTGAACTAAGATAATAAAGGAAGAAAGGCCTACATAACCTCCACCTTTGAGAAACGTCAAGAATAGTCCAAATCGAATCAGTTATGCCCTGATGTGTGTAAGCATATGTATACTATTTGGAGAATTCAGAGATAGATAGATAGATAGATAGATAGATAGATAGATAGATAGATAGATAGATAGATAGATAGATAGATAGATAGATAGATAGATAGATAGAGATAGATAGATAGATAGAGAGAGAGATAGAGAGAGAGAGAGAGAGAGAGAGAGAGAGAGAGAGAGAGAGAGGGAAAAGAGAGAGAAATTGATAGAGATAGATAGATAGATGGGTAGATAGAGAGGGAAATTATAAAAAATGATGAAGGTTTTAGACTTTACACGTAGTGCATACGAACAATAAAGTCTGAGATCAGTGAATTGGACAAAAAAGTGCGAGACTGTTTGGATAGGTGTACGATTTGAGAGTTTAGAAGGGCGTTTATGATAGCGTTAATATAAGGAAATTGATGCTACACTTATACAGCTTGAACGAGCCCAGAGAGTTGAAGAGTCTGTGAGAGGGGGAAAATTTGATGAAGCGAAAGCCCAAGATTCCTCCTTTTCAAGGAGAACTACGTGAATTGCAACAATCTCCAAATAAGTAATGCTTAATCTGTGCAGTAACGGAAGATCTCCATTATGCAGAGAGATAAAAAAAAGAAATGGTTTGAAGAAGTTTTGAAAGCTTCTCTTAATTCCTAACACCTTGGAAGTTTGCCTTGCATGAGAAAAGAAATGAATCATCCACAAAAATATCATCGGAAAAGGAAGTTTAAACAATATTAGGGTCATGGTAAGATTTGAGATGTATGTTTACGAAAATCATGTTGTAATTATGTGTGAGATTATATCGAGTAGCTAAGTGAAGGAATACAGATTTTAAATGATTATAAACAATTAAGTTTTCTTTCCCCTAGCCAGAAAAACGAGAAAGATCAATGGTTAATTGCAACAAGGCAACCGTTATAGCTTCAACTAATTGTGTTTGCGTGGAATCCCTTTAAAAATGAAACAGTAATGAAGGATAAATTCATAAGCATAAAGGGATATTGATGATGAAGTGACAAATAAAAAGTCAGAAATGAAAAAGAAGAGGGAGCAGAGCAGAACCTTGAGAAACATCACAATTAAAAAATTAAAAGATCAACATTTCCCACCTACAATAGCCTTTAAACTTCATGCGTTTTAATGAGTTTATTTTGGCAGACATCAAGACATCACCAAAAATGTTTCTAACACATAAAATTACATGCAACATTTAAGCGTTACTTCCATTTGCAGCTTATAACAAATACACACTACGTTGCAAGATACAAATTGTAATAATGATATGGTATGCATGTGCTTGAAATGGAAGTAACTTAAAAAACATTTGTGATAATCAGCAAAGTAAAAACATAAAGTTTTTAGTTTTTAAAGTGTATAAGGTGACCAAAGAAAAACAAGAAAGAAGTTACAGATAGAAGAATAGGTGTCGAAATACAGAAGCTTAAAAATCACAGTTTTATATCAGACTCTATTGCAAAAGGTTTGAATATGTCCAGTACATAGGGAAAGATTCCGTGAAATACGGAAGAAAAGAAGACCAAGAAACAGAGAGATGGGAAAATAGATCACCAGTAGAAAGTTCAGTATAGGAAGGAGTTATTCTGTCTATATGATGTAAAATAAGAAGAATCAAGATGCTTCCAAATCTTTTCGCTCAGAATAGGTTTGAAGACTTTAGAAAATGCTGAAGTTAAAATATTATTAAAAGATTTAACAGAATAAGGCATAGTACTGATAAAAGATCTATCTTAGGTTTGGTTCCAAGGAATCAAAAATAACATGCCAAAAAAAAAGTAGAGAAAAAAGTAGAGAACTGCATCAATTAAGCACTCAAGATATATATAAAGATTTCAGAGAAATGAAATATTTAGAACAGCCTTTAGAGTTAGGAAAAAAAGTATTTTGAGTTTTGATAAATTTAGTCGCATGTTGGCAAAAGAGATTAAATCATAAGGCAGAAAATTCAGAAGACACAATATTATTAACACAAAAAAAAGATTACATAGTTGCGTACCTATACAAAACATCCCTCTTTCTTTGGAAATTGAAGATATAGACAAAAAAAGGAACGTATTAGGGTTTGTTATCGAAGCACCCTGACATCTTAGCTCCGATTGAGGTCAAGGGAAAGGATTTAGAGTCCGAAGGGAGGGAGGGGTTCAATAAGGAGGAACTAAGAATAAAGACCACGAATATTGCAAAAGTTAATGATGAAAGAAGACCATGCAGAGAAACAATCAACATCAATCCAACCATCAGAGGCTGTCTATCCCATGTGTTAATGGGAGAAGAATGGATGAAGGGCAATATTGTGATGAAACTAACTAGGCAAAATAAATAGCTGTCCTTTTTTTAAGTAAATAAGAAAGAACATGTAGATGTAAATAAGAAAGAACATGTAGATGTGCCAAGTGTGGTTAAAGAGATGAAATGCTTCTTCCTCCTATTCGAAAGTATAATGGAACTACCTTCTATATTTGTGAAGAACGAAAAGGTCGAACCATTGAGAGTTGGAGTGCTATTGTGTGTCCCAGCATATTCCAAGACTCTAACTAGTCGAAATGTCTTGCCTTGCTCTTTTGCTTTATACTTATTTGTTTATTGACGAAATCTGTACTTCGCTTTCATTAACATGGACGATAATATGCAATATCTAAAGTTATCTTTAAATTTAAAAACAATCTCAAATTTGTGGAAGAAACAGTCTTAGATCACAATGAAAAGTACTCTGCGTCTTGATTGAACCAGAGAAGGAGAATCGAATTCTGTTAAATCATATTAGTTATTCTAATCATTATAATTAAAAATTGAGGATATTTTTAAATATATATCTTCATTTCTAGATCATTGTATCTAAATGAAGATTTAACCTAACTCTGAGCTGAGTATATATCTATATATATAAAATAATAATAATATTATTAAAACAATAAAATTATTAATTTTAATTCAAACTCAAGCTATATATATATATATATATATATATATATATATATATATATATATATATATATATATATATATATATATATATATATATATATATATATATATATATATATATATATATATATATATATATATATATATATATATATATATATATATATATATATATATATATATATATTATATATATATATATATATATATATATATATATATATATATATATATATATATATATATATATATATAATATATATATAAATATAATATATATATATATATATATATATATATATATATATATATATATATATATATATATATATATATATATATATATATATATATATATATATATATATATATATATATATATATATATATATATATATATATATATATATATATATATATATATATATATATATATATATATATATTCTTTTTGAATGCTTAGATTCAGAAGGCTCGCAAGAAACATTTCTTGAAGTAGCCTCAGTGGTTATTCGTTCCCTGCATTCCTTATCTTTTTGAGCCAATTTTGCATAAAGATAGTCTTGCTAATATAAATAATTACCAAGTAATTTATGCATGTAATTATCTGTAATTTACGATGTAATTTACGATTAGTTTAATTTTCTTTTATGGGTCAATTTTTTTTTTCTGCATATTTAAATTAATTTTTTTTTTAAATTAAAAAAATAAAATTTGGGAGAATTTTTTTTTTATATATTTTTTTTGGTTTAATATAATAACAGAAATAAATTAAAATTATTGAAATGCTTTACATGTATATAATATTTATTAGAACGCTTATTATAATATGCTTAATAAATTAATGCGAAACAACATACAGTAGCACCAATTCAAAATTATATACACATATATATATATATATATATATATATATATATATATATATATATATATAATATATATATATATATATATATATATATATATATATATATAATATATATATATATATATATATATATATATATATATATATATATATATATATATATATATATATATATATATATATATATATATATATATATATATATATATATATATATATATATATATATATATATATATATATATATATATATATATATATATATATATATATATATATATATATATATATATATATATATATATATATAATATATATATATATATATAATATATATATATATATATATATATATATATATATATATATATATATATATATATATATATATATATATATATATATATATATATTCTCCCAAGAAAGATTTTCAGCCTGTCAGTGGTCTTGGACAAAAGTTCCGAAGCAAGACTTGAGTTTCTTGAACAGCTAGATGACGGTTGTCGGCTAAGCCTATTACAACCCGATATATATAATGGAAATGGAAGAGAAAACGGAAATGATAAACAGGAAAAAAACTGAAAAGAAAGTTTAAAACTTTCAAAATGTTTAGAAAATTCTAATGAAATTATAAAGAAATGAGGATGAGTAAAGATTCTCTATCCAGAGTTCCTGTCACTGGATAGTGGGAACAGAGATAGATCTCTGTAGGAATAGTAAACTATTCAG
This sequence comes from Armadillidium nasatum, assembly GCA_009176605.1. Taxonomy (NCBI): domain Eukaryota; kingdom Metazoa; phylum Arthropoda; class Malacostraca; order Isopoda; family Armadillidiidae; genus Armadillidium; species Armadillidium nasatum. The sequence goes on along the minus strand of SEYY01019108.1, from coordinate 170,284 downwards.
TAAAATTTATATTTTGCAATAACTTCAGGACCATCAATGGAAAGTAATAGAATCTCAGAGACACATGATCTTCTAGAGAACTCTAGGAGTAGCGGCCAGATGAGGAAGGTACTAGTCACAATGATAGTGTGAAAAATCTACTTCGGAAAGTAAAGCTCACAGACTAGCATTAGAAACCATTACGAAAAGAAATGGAGAATTCTAAGAGAAAGAGTTTAAAAGTAAGTGGGAAGATGTTGGTCCCACTGACTGACAGAATGAAATAGATGAATATATATATATATATATATATATATATATATATATATATATATATATATATATATATTATATATATATATATATATATATATATATATATATATATATATATATATATATATATATATATATATATATATATATATATATATATATATATATATATATATATATATATATATATATATATATATATATATATATATATATATATATATATATATATATATATATATATATATATATATATATATATATATATATATATATATATATATATATATATATATATATATATATATATATATATATATATATATATATATATATATATATATATATATATATATATTATATATATATATATATATATATATATATATAGCGGTATCCGCCGTGGGCCCAAGATAACCCAAGGATCTTCCTCGGAAGATCCTACTGACAGGACGAAAGTCCTACCTGGGGTAGGTGAATGATATGAATATGAATATATATATATATATATATATATATATATATATATATATATATATATATATATATATATATATATATATATATATATATATATATATATATATATATATATATATATATATATATATATATATATATATATATATATATATATATATATATATATATATATATATATAAACCCAAAAATAAAAAAAATATTTGTTGAATTTATGAAGTTTCATCTTTCAAAGCTTTAATTAAAGGAAAAAAAATCGAATTAACATTTTCATTTTTATAATATAATTAAGAAATTAAGAATGAATTAATATTAATTTAAAATAAATTTAAAAGTTAATCTGGCGACAAAACTATGAGGTGAAATTCTATTGAAGAAAAATTTATGATTAAAGTCAAAATAGGAGTTTCTTCTGTTTCTCTACGATTACATTATAGAAGTTTGTTTAACATTGTCGCTAGTCCTCTTGTTCAAAAGGTGAACTTTCCTACAAAGATTGCTTGGGGTGGTTGGGAGCACAAACTTTATGGGTGCCTTCCCGTGTGGAGCTTGAAACTGACAGGAGAGAATCTGCAGCTGACGCAACTTCCCACCACTGGGGGACATAACTCTGTATAATATATATATATATATATATATATATATATATATATATATATATATATATATATATATATATATATATATATATATATATATATATATATATATATATATATATATATATATATATATATATATATATATATATATATATATATATATATATATATATATATATATATATATATATATATATATATATATATATATATATATATATATATATATATATATATATATATATATATATATATATATATATATATATATATATATATATATATATATATATATATATATATATATATATATATGAATATAATATGCGTGTGTGTGTGTGTCTGTGTCTGTGTGTGCATGTTTGTATATGTGAGTGTCTAGGTGTGTGTATTCATGTACTATATATAAGATCTTCTTTAGGAAGTTGTTTTGGCACATATTTTTGGGGTTATTTGGAGATGAGTTGGGGGAAATTGGGGTTATTTTTAGGCACATTTTAAAATTGTAATTATGAAATAATTAAGTGAACGTTATTATAATGGCAATAATTACCCTTAATAATTAAGTAATTTTGTATTAATGATTCTTTAACAGACCCGAAAAGAGTTTTTATATATATATATATATATATATATATATATATATATATATATATATATATATATATATATATATATATATATATATATATATATATATATATATATATATATATATATATATATATATATATATTCTATGGTGGGCAAAGGTCTGAGACTACCAGAGGGAAGTTAAATTCACAGCCGGTTAAAGTCCGACATTTCCCGATAAACGGAGTTTGAAAGTGTGTAAGTCAAAGGAAGTTGGGAAAAGGAAGTAGATTACATGTTACATGTAAGATTAAGAATAGCAGTTAAGTTTGGAGTTAGAGAGTTGGACAGAGAAAGGATTAGATTGTGCGGAAAGGCGTGTCACACGAGATCTCTCAGCGAAGAAGGTATGCGAAGTGAGAGTTAAGAAAAGCAATGTCCACTGTAATAGCGATAGAATAGAGATAGTGACTCAACAACTCGACTGGCAGAAAGAGACTGGAAAGAATTAGTGAGAGCGGAACAGTTGATAAGATTAAATGCCCAAGATTCCATCTTTTCAAGGAAAGCTGAAGGAGTGGAACCACCCCAGATGTGTGAAGCCTACTCCATACAGGGGCGAACAACACCCTAATAAAGAGTAAGAAACTGGGGTGGAGGGAAGAAAATCCGAAGACGCCTCAGAACTCCCAACCTCTTAAAAGCTTGTTGAAAAAGAAATAATGTGATCCTTCCAAGAAAGATCACAAGAAAAAGAAACAACGAGAATATTAAGGACAGATAGAGATTGAGTTTTTTTGTTTTCGAAGAAATCGTAGTTGTGTAGAAGGTTGTGTCGAGTAGAGAGATGAAGGAATTGAGTTTTTTGAAGCATTGAAAGCGACCATGTTTTCTCTGCTCCAATCTGAAATACAAGAAATATCAGTGGTATTTGCTACAAGGCCACTCTCCTAGCGTTAATTAACTGCTGTTGGGAGGGGCTTGTAATAAAAAGGCTTTTAAATGAAAGGAGTAATAAAGGGTGGAGTCATCGGCATAAAGTAGATAGAGGATGAAGTAATTGAGAGAAAGCCATTAATGAAAAGTAGAAAAAGAGTTGGTGATATGACAGATCCCTGAGGATCACCTTTATTTATAGATTTAAAGAAAGATGACATCTACAACAGCTGCCATAGAACCACCGGAAAGGAAATCAGAGAGAAGGTCACAGAGAGAAGTATAGATTCCGAAAGAGAGAAGTTTGGAAATCAGAGCTTTGTGAAGAAGAGTTGAACTTTAGTAGAAGGTAAAACAGCAGTTGTACTGTCAGAAGATGCTAGACTAGGATAGAGGAAGAAAGAAAATTATAGTTGACATTTTTCTGCAAAATATAACGGTGATCCTGAAGGCAGTATTCCTGCAGCAAATAGCACCAGAACAAGTAGAGTTATACAAAGGTATGTTAGATTTGCCTGAAGTGAAAGAATGTGGAATGTACGCTAATCACCTCAGTTATGGGCTCTGCATACTCCGAGGGACCCCCTCCCATGGAAACAGTAATCATTTCACGGGAAATTACTGAAGTGAAACCGCAAGTCAGACCAGTTAGCAGCACCGAAGTTTAAGAAACGTCTCGTCTCCAACCTTATATATATATATATATATATATATATATATATATATATATATATATATATATATATATATATATATATATATATATATATATATATATATATATATATATATATATATATATATATATATATATATATATATATATATATATATATATAAAAATATATAAAATAATTTAATTATTAATTAAAATATCATATCTCAACACTTTATGAAATTAAAGTTAAAAAAAACAAAAAAAAAAAAAAAAAAAAAAAAAAAAAATTTCTTTAAAAAAAAAAAAAAAAAAAAAGCAAAAAAATAGATGTAATTAAATTTATAAAATAACATTAAAACATCTTTTTTTTCTCTCTCTTAACAGAAAAGAAAACGAAATTTCCTGAGCTAAAATGAAGCAAGTCCAGCAGCACAAGTTTTGAATGTTAATAAAAATTATTTATGAAATGCATGTAAGTATGGTTATTATTTTTTTTGATTCATTTCTATTATAATATATTATATATATATATATATATATATATATATATATATATATATATATATATATATATATATATATATATATATATATATATATATATATATATATATATATATATATATATATATATATATATTAAAAAAAATTTCCTTTAAAAAAAAAATAAAATAAACAATAAATAATAAATTAATATTAATATATATATATATATATATATATATATATATATAATATATATATATATATATATATATTATATATATATATATATATATATAATATATATATATAAATAATTAATATATATATATATAATATATATATATATATATATATATATATATATATATATATATATATATATATATATATATATATATATATATATATATATATATTATATATATATATATATATATAATATATATATATATATATATATATATATATATATATATATATATATATATATATATATATATATATATATATATATATATATATATATATATATATATATATATATATATATATATATATATATATATATATATATATATATATATATATATATATATATATATATATATATATATATATATATATATATATATATATATATATATATATATATATATATATATATATATATATATATATATATATATATATATATAATATATATATATATATATATATATATAATATATATATATATATATATACATATATATATATATATATATATATATATATATATATATATATATATATATATATATATATATATATATATATATATATATATATATATATATAATATAAACTAATAGTTGTTGCAACCAGTTTAACATAAAAACTCTCATTAAAAAAAAACGAAAGCTTTAAAAAAAAAATTAAATCATTTTTAATTTAAGTACATGAAAACTCGTTATTCAAATCAGTATTTAAAAAATATTAAAAGGATTTCTACGTTATTTCTCTTATTGATATTTTTATTTTTTATTTTTAATTATGGTTGTTGTATATATATATATATATATATATATATATATATATATATATATATATATATATATATATATATATATATATATATATATATATATTATATAATATATATAATAATATAATAATATAATAATAATAATAATAATAATAATAATAATAATAATAATAATAATAATAATAATAATAATAATAATAATAATAATAATAATAATAATAATAATAATAATAATAATAATAATAATAATAATAATAATAATAATAATA
>SEYY01019108.1:155000-160000 GCA_009176605.1 Armadillidium nasatum | reverse complement strand
GGAGACTTCTTCATAGGAAGACCCAACTCCCCTTTACCACCAATCATCTCTTGTGATTTGGTGATATTTGGTGATGGGGTTGACGTCACCTCGTTAACTTCGACTAATTATTTACACTACCTTTTTCCATTTATTAATTTTTGCAGTATTGCAGATCGTCATTCTACTTTCTGCTGGACTGATAATCACATCTCTTCTCCTTTCTTCATGTTCTTAACCAAAGTTTAGATTTTTGAGGGATCCTTCAGAAAACCGCACTCTCCATCTTAATATCCTTATACTTAAATTTTATCCAAAGGCCGAAATTATGCATGCTGCGCAACGGCGTTGTTTGTTATCATGTCCCTATATTTCCCGTTCACCTAAATTTTAACACTTCTGAATATCCTAAATCCCTCGACAATCTAACTCCAAAATGGAAAACATTCTTTAGCCTTCTCCTTTTCCTTCGCTTATTCAACTATTTTTGGAAAAATTGACGCTACTTAATCCTTTTAACTATCGCAATAACATCTCTCCTTTCCAAAAGTTTTTAAATCTATCCTAAACAAACTATATCTTACTTCATATCTATGGTATAATTTTGGTAATGAGAGTTTTATTAGTGATCTTCTTGCCATACGGTAAGACTTTTGACATTTCGATGAGCACACGATAGAATCTGGCACAAAGTTTTGATATTTAAACTTCTCTTTTAAAACTATTGATCTTGAATTGATGAATTAATGTATGTTTCTGTTTTTTTCTTATCATCAGAGGTGATATATATATATATATATATATATATATATATATATATATATATATATATATATATATATATATATATATATATATATATATATATATATTACAAGGGACACTGCCCTTCTGAACTCTTACGTCGCATACCTCCTAAATTGAGAAAGGCATGTGCGACTGGAATTTCTACACAGTCTGTCCAATTCTCTGACTCCAAACTAAACCGCTATGCTTAATCTTACATGTACTCTACTAGTAAAGTCTGGAACACACTCCCTTTATGTATTTTCCCAACTTCCTTTGACTTGCACATTTTAAACGTTGAGTATCGGGGCATGTTGGCCATTAACGGCCAGATTTCCGGTATATCTCCAACTCTGATGGAAATTGATAGGCCTCTGTTCTTTGTCCACCAGAGGATATATATATATATATATATATATATATATATATATATATATATATATATATATATATATATTATATATATATATATATATATATATATATATATATATATATATATATATATATATATATATATATATTATATATATATATATATATATATATATATATATATATATATATATATATATAATAATAATTTAATTGCTATTTTTATTATGCTTTTAAATAATAGCAAATGTATCACAGGAACTTGGATTATATTAATATTATTTTAAATTATATAATTGATATTAGTATTAATTAGTAATTAATTAATAATTATATTAATACTAATGAAATTAATTTTAAAATTTAATTTAATGTATTTATAAGTTCTTTTGCTTTGTACGTAGTTTTGTATTTACATATAAACAACAATAATAACCTAGTTTTAACCACTCGCACACTCACAGACATTCCCCATATATATATATATATATATATATATATATATATATATATATATATATATATATATATATATATATATATATATATATATATATATATATATATATATATATATATATATATATATATATATATATATATATATATATATATATATATATATATATATATATATATATATATATATATATATATATATATATATATATATATATATATATATATATATATATATATATATATATATATATATATATATATATATATATATATATTATATAATATATATATATATATATATATATATATATATATATATATATATATATATATATATATATATATATATATATATATATATATATATATATATATAATATATTATAATAAAAATAAAAATAAAAAAAAAAAAAAATAAAAGAAAAAAGAAAAAAAGAAGAAGAAGAAGGAAGAAGAAGAAGAAGAAGAAGAAGAAAAGAAAGAAGAAGAAGAAGAAGAAGAAGAAGAAGAAGAAGAAGAAGAAGAAGAAGAAGAAGAAGAAGAAGAAGAAGAAGAAGAAGAAGAAGAAAGAAGAAGAAGAAGAAGAAGAAGAAGAAGAAGAAGAAGAAGAAGAAGAAGAAGAAGAAGAAGAAGAAGAAGAAGAAGAAGAAGAAGAAGAAGAAGAAGAAGAAGAAGAAGAGAAAGAAAAGAAGAAGAAGAAGAAGAAGAAGAAGAAGAAGAAGAAGAAGAAGAAAGAAGAAGAGAAGAGAAGAAAGAAGAAGAAGAAGAAGAAGAAGAAGAAGAAGAAGAAGAAGAAGAAGAAGAAGAAGAAGAAGAAGAAGAAGAAGAAGAAGAAGAAGAAGAAGAAACCCTTTAGTAATCATATTTCTGTTGACTGTAAATCAATTTTAAAATTCGGTCTATTTAAGTTTCATTTTTCAAATATTTTTGTAATTCCTTTAGTTAATTTATTCGCACTTCGACTTGGTACTTATTTTTTAGAAAGCAATTACTACTTAAAAAAAATAAAATTAAAAAAAAAAATAAAAAATAAAAAAATAAAATAAAATAAAAATGAGTTATGTAAACGACAATTTTTGAGAGCACTTTATTTTAATAAATGTCAATAATATTTACATTATTATATTATTTTATATATATATATATTATATACTTATATATATATATATATATATATATATATATATATATATATATATATATATATATATATATATATATATATATATATATATATATATATATATATATATATATATATATATATATATATATATATATATATATATATATATATATATATATATATATATATATATATATATATATATATATATATATATATATATATATATATATATATATATATATATATATATATATATATATATATATATATATATATATATATATATATATATATATATATATATATATATATATATATATATATATATATATATATGCCATCCCAGTTATTTGCTCATTTTAAGAGTGTTGTATGCTTCTGTGTGTATCATGCCACATGCATATAGGATGGTTCCACTCACAAAGCTCTCCTTGAAAAGGTGGAGTCTAGGGCTTTTCGTCTTGTCAACTCTTTCGCTCTCACTAACACTTTCCTCTTTCTTTCTGTTGTTGAATTGCTGCGTCACTTTCTCTATACTATCGTTATTACAATACGTTTTTACACAATCTCATCATTTTTCTATCCAACTCTCTAATCCCAGGCTTAAACTCTATGCTCAATCTTACATGTACTCTACTGGTAAAGTATAGAACACACTCCTTTTATCTAGTTTACCAACTTCCTTTGACTATCATACCTTCAAATGAACATGGGATATGTCGACCTTTAATTTAGTCTCTTCGGATTTCTAGTTCTGGTGAATCCGACCTTTAATTTAGTCTCTTCGGATTTCTAGTTCTGGTGAATCCTAATAGGCCTCAAAATATGCCAACCGGAGGTTATATATATATATATATATATATATATATATATATATATATATATATATATATATATATATATATATATATATATATATATATATATATATAGTCATGGAACTTATTAAATAATTCAAAAGATTTCATAAACATTCATGGAAGAGTAATAGGGCAGCATGGAAACAATTAAAAAGTGACCTTAACACAAATAGGTTGTAGAGAATGGTTTCCGCGTGTTTACGACTGTTTCCTCTAAGCAACTTGGGTTCCTATCATTATAGGACCATCCCAGAGATGAAAATGAACAATTAAGTAACCCTTAATTTGAAGTTCCCAAAGCAAAAGGGGGAAAAGAGACCATTGGCAAGGGCGCTTCAAGCTCTAATGACAAGATTTCGTATTGCCAAAACGAATTTTTGAGCTCGTAGAGAAAATTCGGTGACATCAAGAGGCGCTCGTAATTTCACTCTTTAAGACCAGCGGAGAGGGAGAGAGAGAGAGAGAGAGAGAGAGAGAGAGAGAGAGAGAGAGAGAGAGAGAGAGAGAGAGAGAGAGAGAGAGAGAGAGAGAGAAAATAGATAATAAAGCAAACTGAACAAAAAGAAAAAGAAAACAAAAAAAAAAAAAAAAAAAAAAAAAAAAAAAAAAAAAAAAAAAAAAAAAAAAAAAAAAAAAAAAAAAAAAAAAAAAAAATAATAAAATAGTAAAAACTGTTGCTACGAAGCAGAAGAAAACGAAATGTAGGCCGCAATGATGAGGAAGAAATGCAGATAAATAATAAATAGAGAAAAAGAAAAGCACAATTATTCAACAAGAGAAAAAGAGAAAACTGTCAACTTTGGGAAAAAAAAGAATGAAAACAAACAAAAAAGCTCTATGAAATAATTTTGAGTTAAAGGTACGAATAAATATTCTAATATTGACTCTTTATGAATACAAAGGATGGCTTAACTCTATTGGTTACATAGTGAATAGCGAAAGGACAATTTAAGCCATGGAAATTTATTATATCTAATATTACTGTTAATTTTGCAATAAACTCGCATATATATATATATATATATATATATATATATATATAATATATATATATATATATATATATATATATATATATATATATATATATATATATATATATATATATATATATATATATATATATATATATATATATATATATATATATATATATATATATATATATATATATATATATATATATATATATATATATATATATATATATATATATATATATATATATATATATATATATATATATATATATATATATATATATATATATATATATATATATATATATATATATATATAGAGGTGGAGATGGCAAATGAACAACATTTATTATATACGTATAATAGTTCTGCAGACAAAACTACTACTATAGAGTATTGTGGAGTATCAGTACATTGTAGTAATACACA
>SEYY01019108.1:137500-145000 GCA_009176605.1 Armadillidium nasatum | reverse complement strand
TTTTAACGTGTAAATTTTGAAGAGGTAAAGCTAAGCAATTTTTTTTAAAGCAATTATTGTTTTATATTCTTAAAATTATTACGTGATAGGGCATATAATCAATCTAGATATATATTATATATATATATATATATATATATATATATATATATATATATATATATATATATATATATATATATATATATATATATATATATAAAAGTAACCATGTAAGAAATAAAAATTTTGGCAAACGTTTTCAAAACTTAAGCTCTCTTGTCAAACCAAGTTAAATAAAACAGAAAAAGTTAAAAGCTACAAGGGAGATCTGCTCCAAAGAAAGCGAATAAATCTTTTATCGTCAATGCTTTAATTGCTTTACTTGCTTTAATTGTATTCCTTAATGAGTTATTTTAATATACATTTTAATTTTAATTTCGGGTAATAGTGGTATTTGTCGATCTTCACCAATGTATTATTAACGCATAAAATAACGCTATATATATATATATATATATATATATATATATATATATATATATATATATATATATATATATATATATATATATATATATATATATATATATATATATATATTAATAAAAGTTTCACATAAAATATTACAAATAAAAGGCTATTCATAATTAGCTTTAGTGAGACCAATGATAATAATTTCATCTTTAAGCAGAGAAAACACCTAAAATGTTCACAGAATCTCACCATAAAGAAAATTCTTTAATCATTATGAGCATAGCATTATTATATCTTCATTAAATTTGAACATTATTTATTTTATATCTTATAAATGCATCATTAAATGCCAAAACAGAGTTACTTGAAGCGTTTGTAAAGGTATATATATATATATATATATATATATATATATATATATATATATATATATATATATATATATATATATATATATATATATATATATATATATATATATATATATATATATATATATATATATATATATATATATATATATATATATATATATAAATATATATAATATATAATATATATATATATATATATATATATATATATATATATATATATATATATATATATATATATATATATATATATATATATATATATATATATATATATATATATATATATATATATATATATATATATATATATATATATATATATATATATATATATATATATATATATATATATATATATATATATATATATATATATATACCTTATACGTCAATAGCAAGTGAATTAAAGCAGACTAGCAATTTATTTGGATATTATTAAGTAATTAAGTTGATTATAAAAACGTTAATCCAAATTGAATGAACAATTAGCTTGTATATTAAATTCGATATATAGCCAAAATCTGACAATTCTCTCACTTCAAACTCAGAATAAATCTTTATTTTATTTTTTTTTTTTAATTTTATTTTTTTTTTGTAGATGTTTAAGAATATTTTGTGGCTTTCGATTAAAAAAAAAATTTCAACAAAAAAAGTTGAATATAATTTAAAAATCAAAATTTTGAAAATTGAAGATTATTTTAAAACCAGGCTGTAGAATTTTGAACGAATCTTTAATACTGGTATCATGAGTGCCGGAATCATAGATGTCAGATTCATAGGTGTCGTAGTCAATGATGTGGAATTATTGGTGCCGAAGTCATAGGTAATGGAGTCATAAGTGGCTGAGCCAAAGGTGCCAAAGGTATGGGTACCGGAGTCATAGGTGCCGGAGTCATAGATGCTAGAGTCACAGGTGTCAGAGCCATAGGTACACTAGTCAATGATGCGAAGTTATAGGTGCCGGAGTCACAGCTGCCAAAGTGTTTTAGTTTAGAAACTTAGGCTTTAGATACAACGTACACTAAAGTGTGTAATGTTTGAGGCTCCGCCAACATTTGTTAGTTCAGAAATAAAAAAAATAATAATTGAATTTGTTTTTTAAAGTTTGAGGAGCATAAAAACTTTTTGGTCGTCATTTTATTTTAATTACAGTTTCAATTAACTTTATTTTCAGTCTTAATTTATATCAAAATACATATTTCATTCTTTCATTATTTCTGAAACCTTGAGGAAGTCTCATACACGAAAGTTAATAATGTACGGCTGGGCTTAGTCTAAGTCTGAAACGGATTCGAAAAAGAAAAAGGAAAAAAATATATATATAAGTTCATAGAGGAGCCAATTTTAAGTTCATTTGAATTATTCTATTTTTTGAAATGCTGTTATTACTATTACTACTACTGATAATAGTAAAAATTACTATTATTATTATTATTATTATTATTATTCATCTATTATTATTATTATTATTATTATTATTATTATTATTATTATTATTATTATTATTATTATTATTATTATTATTATTATTATTATTATTATTATTATTATTATTATTATATTATTATTATTATTATTATTATTATTATTATTATTATTATTATTATTATTATTATTATTATTATTATTATTATTATTAGTTTCTAATTTTTTATATATCTATGAGTTGTTTGGTAGAAAGATGTTAAAGAAAGTATGATAGTGGTTATTGAGGTTGCTTTACTAACTCTAACTTTTTTGAGTTTTATTAAGAATACTGCAGCTGTTAAGGAAAATGCGGTAGTATTAATTTAGTTTTTCTCATTTATTTTTTGAGTTGTTAGAAAGAAAACTGTGGCCGTTAATGAAAATTTGATATGCGTTATTGAAGTGATGGACTCAGTCCACTATTTTCGAGCCGTAGCTGCAAAAAAAATTAATAGAGGTTATTGAATTAGAGTACTCACTCCATCTTCTTTAAGTTGTTAGGAAGAAAAATGAAGCTGTTAACCTTGTTTAGAAAGAGGAGTGATGTGATCTTCTAAGAAAGATCAAGAGAAAAAGAAACGCTTAGAATATTAATGACAGACGAAAGTTTGAGATGTGAATTGGCGAAGATGTCATAGGTGTGTGGGAAGTAGTTTCGAATGAGCTTTTAAGGTTATTGAAAACGAACATGTTTCTCTGCCCAGTTTGAAATACGAGAAAGATCAGAGGTTAGTTGCTCCAAAGCTACTCTCCTTGCTTCAGTTAACTACTATATTATATATATATATATATATATATATATATATATATATATATATATTATATATATATATATATATATATATATATATATATATATATATATATATATATATATATATATATATATATATATATATTATTATGTGTGTGTGTGTGTGTGTGTGTATCTATATGCATGCTTGTGTTTTACAAAATTATATAAGCAGTAAAAGGGAAAAGTACTCTATACCTGTTGAAAAAAAAATGTAAAGAAAAACAAAAGTATTAATCTGTTTGTTACTCTTACTTTGAAAATGAAAATAGATAAGAAGATGGCGTCCTTCTACCATTGGTGTAATAGGAAAATTTTAAATAAATGTGAAAAATTTTTCTTATATTTTAGTTAGATAAGGAGAGAAAGAAACTTATTATTATTGATCTTGTCTTTTTTTTCATTTTATAAATTTATATATATTATATATATATATATATATATATATATATATATATATATATATATATATATATATATATATATATATATATATATATATATATATATATATATATATATATATATATATATATATATATATATATATATATATATATATATATATATATATATATATATATATATATATATATATATATATATATATATATATATATATATATATATATATATATATATATATATATATATATATATATATATATATATATATATATATATATATATATATATATATATATATATATATATATATATATATATATAGGAAATTGGAAGTTTATAATACAAATTTTATTATTATTATTATTATTATTATTATTATTATTATTATTATTATTATTATTATTATTATTATTATTATTATTATTATTATTATTATTATTATTATTATTATTATTATTATTATTATATATTATTATTATTATTATTATTATTATTATTATTATTATTATTATTATATCATTATTATTATTATTATTATTATTATTATTATTATTATTATAATTATTATTATTATTATAATAATATTATTATTTATTATTATTATTATTATTATTATTATTATTATTATTATTATTATTATTATTATTATTATTATTATTATTATTATTATTATTATTATTATTATTATTATTATTATTTTTATTATTACACTTTCTCATAAATTTATCATCCCAATCGTAGCAAAACAGATATATCAAAATGGTGGAACCAAAATTTATATTTTCCAATATAAATCATAAGAAATAAATGTAAGTGTCGAGTGTCTTCTTAATTTATATTCGGACTTAAATTAAGTTTCGGACATTAACATAATAATTGGAAGTGACGTCAACCACAATAAATTTCGTTCTTGAATTAAAAAGTTGGTTAGAATGAAAAAAAAAAATTATTCTATGCAAATATGGAATTATACTTTTGGGAAGTTTATTTTATTTAAATAAAAAATTTTTTTTAACAAAAATAAAAATAAAAATAAAATAAAAATGCAAAAAAAAAAAAAAGTAAAATAAATGTTCAAAATCAACTTATTTTATTTTTTAATTTTTTTTTTAACAAATATAAAAATAAAAATAAAAATAAAAATAAAAATGCATTAAAAAAGAAGTAAAATAAATTTTAAAATCAACTCTTCCTTCCAAATAGACTTCCCCATTTAAAAGAAAGAAATAACAAGAAGAAGAAGAAGAATAATAAAAAAAAAAAAATCTTAATAAACAAGTGATTATGATACGTTAATTCTTTACTATTCCTCCCGAAGCCGTAAATAAATTACACAATGCATGAAATTGGTAATTATTCGTAAAGACAACAGCGATGTCTTAGCTCTGTGTCAACCGTAAAGGCCAATGAGAATTGTTCTATTGTTAGCAAAAGGCCAAATGAAAGATATTCATGCAACTTTATTCAGAGTGCGTGAAAGCAAAGCTTTAGGATTCACATCATTTCAAAGTATAGTTATATAAATATATCTTAATATACATTTAATAGGAATATAGCTTTGCTCGTACTTAGATAAAAGACGTTATGAACTTTAAAATCATTAAGCTAAATTAAAGACTCTATATTTTGTTAATTAATTACATAAATTTATGCCTGAAATAAAATTTTCAATAACCTTTACGAAGGATGCAAATATTCATGCACACACTCATATATATATATATATATATATATATATATATATATATATATATATATATATATATATATATATATATATATATATATATATATATATATATATATATATATATATATATATATATAATATTTGTGTGTGTGCTCTAGCGTGTGTATGGATAGGTTCACTCGAGACATACAACTAGAAGTTAATTAAAGAAAATAGTAATGTTAATTTTTTTCTATCTATCTGTCTATCTATATATCTATCCATTTATCTATCTATCTATCTATCTATCTGTCTATCTATCTATCTATCTATCTATCTATCTATCTATCTATATATATATATATATATATATATATATATATATATATATATATATATATATATATATATATATATATATATATATATATATATATATATATATATATATATATATATATATATATATATATATATATATATATATATATATATATAAATCATTGTAGTTTGCAGATTGGATCATAATTTCAACTTCAATTAACTATATTTTGAAATAGAAGAAGTTCTAGAACAACTTTTTCCAAAAATCAATTACAAGTTTTCATAATCTCATTATTAATGATGTAGAAATAGGATTTGCTGTTGCCAGACTTAGAAAACAATATGAATATGATATAGGAGTTACAACTGCAGAATGCTGTAAATAATATGAATATGTGATAAGAGTTAAAACTTAAAAAGTCAACAAAGAATATGAATAAGAAATAGGATTTATAATCTCCCTACTCAATCAAAAATATGTATAAGGAATACGAGTTAAAATCTGCAAACACAACACAACACAATATGAGTAAAGAATAGGAATTATAGTTGCCATATTCCACAAAGAATATGTATAAGGATTATGAATAATAATTACCAAAGCCAACAACAATATGAATAAGATATAGGAGTTATAATTTTCAAACTCAGCGAGCAATATGAAGAAGAAATTAGAGTTATAATTGGCAAAAAATTATAGTTGCCATATTCAACAGTAATATGAATAAGGATTATGAATAATAATTACCAAAGTCAACAACAATATGAATAAGATATAAGAGTTATAATTTTCAAACTCAGCGAGAAATATGAAGAAGAAATTAGAGTTATAATTGGCAAACTCAGATGACAATGTGAATATGGAGTTAAAGCCACAGTTGAGATGCCTAACAACTAAACAAAATTAGTGTTTATGTCACTCTTTCGCTACTCAACAACAGTTAACTTTTAAGCATTTTTTTAAACATTATTTTAAACATTATTTTATTTTAAGCATTTTAAACATTGGGTTGGAAAAAAAATGTATTAAAACAATTACTCAATCAAATCATTATTTGTTACCAACATTGTCCTAAGTTTAGCTCCATTTTTTATATCAGAAATATTATATAAAGTTCAAGTTTAACTAAAAGGTGTCAGACGAAAACAAGTATTTAGTCAAATCCAGGAAACAATAAGATCTCCTTTTGTTATCCGCATACTGTACATTATTTTGAATAGAGCTTGTCTTCCGCACATAAACAATGCTTACTAGATACAAACAAATAGACATGTGCGTAGCTTTGCAAAATTTTATGATCACAATTTGACAGGAAAGACTTTTTATAAATTTAAAAATAATATTCTCGTTTTATATGAATAGTTTTAAAAAAAAATTGAGGGGGTTGTAACTACCCAGCTATAGTTCTTCAGCAAAGTTCACAAAAGTACTCACACACACTATATATATATATATATACAATCATAATATATATATATATATATATATATATATATATATATATATATATATATATATATATATATATATATATATATATATATATATATATATATATATATATATATATATATATATATATATATATATATATATATATATATATATATATATATATATATATATATATATATATATATATATATATATATATATATATATATATATATATATATATATATATATATATATATATATATATATATATATATATATATATATATATATATATATATATATATATATATATATATATATATATATATATATATATATATATATATATATATATATATATATATATATATATATATATATATATTTCAAACTAGAAAATATTCTATATCATTCAGATAATATTTATAATATATTTTCTTTAATTTTAGTTATTTATTCTTTTTTTTTCTAGATTGATAATATTTTCTAAGAAATTCAATTTAATTCTTTATTGTTGTTGTCGTTGGTGTTGTTAATTGATAACGGGTTAAGTCCTGTCGACAAGTCC
>SEYY01019108.1:122500-130000 GCA_009176605.1 Armadillidium nasatum | reverse complement strand
AATTTATATTCTTCGGTTTCTGCACACAAAATGTTATGGTTCATGTGATAATCAATAAAATATTCAGATACATTTCAGATCAGGGGTTCGATCAAGAACCCTGAAGAAGCTTCAATGATGAGTTGGCATTTTATATTAATAAAAGTCGGTTTCTTTACTACTGACTTTTTCTTTTCATATATCATGATTTTTTCTATGTTTTTAAATCATGAGCTCATAACATCAGCTTAGAGACAAAAGGTAGTGTCTCAGGGCTTGTCTGGCACGTAGGAGTCAAGGACCACATGAAAGATCGTTCGTGAACAAATAGTTCTATGTAATATACAAAAAAAAAAACATGAAGCAAAATTGGGGCAAATTCTACAGATTCTCAGATTTTTAGTCATGAATTATTTGAACTGAAAGCAATTCTGATGTAACTTTTATTCTCTGTTCGTTACTCTACAAGTTTTCATCATTATTGCATGAACTTTTTGGACGACGTCAATATTTTTAATTGTTTGACGAATATTTGAAAAGCTTATTATTATCTGCTGACATTTTAACAGCTTTGAAAATGAATATTTTATCTGCTTTTCATTATAGTTAACTCATATGTAGCATCTTCTTATAAAATCTTTCTCATCATTTCATTCTTTGTCTCTAAAATTCTGGCAATACTTGATTGCTCAACAAGCTCTATATTTATGGAAATGAACATTTACACTTTGATCAAACCCTATATATATATATATATATATATATATATATATATATATATATATATATATATATATATATATATATATATATATATATATATATATATATATATATATATATATATATATATATATATATATATATATATATATATATATATATATATATATATATATATATATATATAATATATATATATATATTATATATATATATATATATATATATATATATATATATATATATATATATATATATATATATATTATATATATATATATATATATATTATATATATATATATAATATATATATATATATATATATATATTATATATATATATATATATATATATATATATATATTACAGGTTCAAGAACTTATAGAAAAGGAAGCTGAATAGTAAACCAGAATTTCCTTAAACGAAATTAAAAAAAAAAAAAAAAAAAAAAAAAAAAAGTGGAAAACCAAGACCCAAGGAAAGGAGCAAGTAAGTATTTAATTTAAATATATTTATTTAATTTAGCTTATTAATTATGTAAAAAATGTATTAATTAATTTAAAACTTAAAATTAGCTTTTTAATTATACCAAAAGGTAATTAAAATGTAAGTTTAAATTTAAAATAAATACTTAAAAGTACTTTTAGCTAATTATAATTATTAATTTTCTTGGGGAAAAGTAAAAGTATGTTATACAATCATTATATATATAATATATATATATTAATAATATATATATATATATATATATATATATATATATATATATATATATATATATATATATATATATATATATATATATATATATATATATATATATATATATATATATATATATATATATATATATATATATATATATATATATATATATATATATATATATATATATATATATATATATATATATATATATATATATATATATATATATATATATGTATACTAAAGAGAGAGAGATATGAGTTACTATTACTGATTTGAAAATGTTATTGAATTATTATCATTTAGTATTGAATTATTATATTTACCATTTTAATAGTTATAATATAATTATTATTATTTTCCTGAAAAAGTGAAAAAAAATATATTTGCTGAATACTGCCTAATTAAACTCCTAAAGGTGGTATGAATAAATTTTCCTTCATAAAACTAATGATATAATTATCATAACTTACATATAGTTTTCTACCTCCTTTTTTGAATAGATTAAATTGTTACGGTAGCTTGTAACAGGAACATTTTCTCCCTCTATAATGTAAAGTTCTCTCATTATATAATTAATTAAAGTCTTAAAAAACAAATTACAAATGACTATAACTTCTCCATTTTTACTTTGCATAATACGCGGTATAAAACATTATCCTGTCCATGTCACAACATCTCTAAAACATTATCGTTCTTTATCATAAGTATTTAATCTCCCACATTATGTTTCAACTTTCTTATTTTTTTTTTTTTTTCTTCTTCCTTCCAAGCCTTTCTCCCCCAAGCCTTTCTCCCTTCTTATTTATAGAAGCTCAGGTAGCAAATTTCCTACTCAGATGCTTAAACGCTAGAGTTTCTTAACCACTTAAGAAGGAGATTACCTATAATTGCAAAGGGAGAGACAACATCTGGATATTTAGCCATTCTCTGCCCCTATTCTATAGTAATGTTATTGCACGGGTGCTTTATAAGGATTAAGCAATGAATTTAAGACTACCATTTTATATTTTTAATGCCATAATTAATTATTATTTTCATTATTATTATTATTATTATTATTATTATTATTAGAATTATTATTATTATTATTATTAGAATTATTATTATTATTATTAGTATTAGTATTAGTAGTATTAATACTGTTATTATTATTATGATCATTATTATTATTCTTATTATTATTATTGTTATTTATCATTATTATTATTATTATTATTATTATTATTATTATTATTATTATTATTATTATTATTATTATTATTTTTAAGGCAGACCAGTTTTAAATCTTTAAATCAAGGGTTATTTAGCTGTAAACGAAACTTGAAACTGCCCCAAATTTTTGAGATAACAGATAAAGAGTGAACATTACAAACATACATGCATATATATATATATATATATATATATATATATATATATATATATATATATATATATATATATATATATATATATATATATATATATATATATATACTCATTACCACCTCTCTCACAATTGCGGGGTGGTGTCAAATGAAGTTCCAGAGGACATAAGTAATTATCATCAACTGGACTGAAAATTTAATTGAATTGTTCTATTTTGTTCAGATGCTTTCAATTCTTAAATGACTGCCCCACGTAAACCTTTCTCTAGGTGACTCTGTCTACATTAATCTATTACTTTCGTTCATACTAATACCTTTAACGGCTAATAGATCCTTCACACCATCAAGCTTTCTTAATTTCGGTTTAACCTTTTCCCGTTACCTATCACTTTAAACTGGAAAACCTTATAATCCAGTTTAATATCATTCATTTACTATGTACAGTACCCTTTCATATGTTCTTTTTAACAAGATATCTTTTTAACAGGCAATATCTCTTATCATAACATTTCTAATACTATATTTTCTCTTCACACCACAAATATCTCGAAAAACTTTCACTTACTAAGCTTCAATACTTTTTCACATTTCTACATTTTTCATATTTCTCCAAGACTCTGAACTTTTTCGACCTCCACAACCCTATAATCAATACCTTCTTTCATCTCTCCGAACACTTTATTTTCCACCACTAAGTACATATAGAATGCTAGTTTCTACTAGACTTACACCTTTCACCTTTGGGATTTGCAATGCATTTTAATATATATATATATATATATATATATATATATAAATATATATATATATATATATATATATATATATATATATATATATATATATATTATATATATATATATATATATATATATTTGCAAACTAAAATATATATGCAGTTATAAACGTATCCTAAAATGAATGTGCTTGTGCGATATAAAGTATTACTGATTTTATTGATACTAATAGTAAAATTGTTCTGAAATTAAAGATTTTTTCTTTATGTTAATGTTTATGATTTTTCAAAACTGCGAATAAACGATGCGAGTACGTATCATAATTTATTATATATATATATATATATATATATATATATATATATATATATATATATATATATATATATATATATATATATATTATATAGGGATGGAGCGATACCAAAAATTTTACCGATTCCGATACCGATACCGATAAAAATATACCAGATTACGATACCGATACCGATACGGTATCGGTATCGGAAAATATGCCGATACTTACCGATACCGATACTTTACTATCCAAAATTTTGCCGATACCGATACCGATACTGAAAAGGCCGATACCGATACCGATACGAACCGGTATCGAAATATGCCGATACTTGCCGATACCGATACCGATACCGATACTTCACTCCATCCCTAATATATATATATATATATATATATATATATATATATATATATATATATATATATATATATATATATATATATATATATATATATATATATATATATATATATATATATATATATATATACATATATATAATGGACACCACCTCTGTTGAACACCATCTCTCATCTTCTAGACCTCATATCTTGTTCTTAACTGAAATTCAGGTGCTTGAGTACTCTGACAGAAAACCTTATTCTGTTACCTTCTACTGTTTCTATCCTCAAATTTAAGCCAAAGGTGAATGTTGCGCATATGTAAGCATCGACGTTGTTTGTAATCATGCATCTAATTTGGAGTTTCTAAATTTTCTATTCTATATCCTACTGAAGTTTGTTCAGTAACTTCAAGTCTTCCGCAAGAAGTACTCAGCCTTCGCCGAGAAGATGTTTATGACACTTCGATGCTGCTAACTGGTCTGATTTTACATGGAATGATTACTGTTTTCGTGAGAGGAGTCTTCAGGAGTATGCAAAGTGCATGGAGACGTACATAATATATTCTTTTTCGGCAACTAGACCTAGGAAACCATAGTTTTGTTCTCGTGTTATTCGTCTAGGGATGCTGCCTTCAGGGATTACGGTCGTCTTCAAACCTTACAAACTCATGAAACTATATTTCATCCCGAAACAGTGAAAAGTCTATTTCTCCATAGAAAATGCAAAAATATTTCTGGTTCCTCTTCCTCACATCCTTTCTGGTATTTTACAAAAGAAATGTCCACTCTAACTTTGCTCCTTCCTCTTTTCCTCCACTAGTATCTTCTGACGGCACAACTGCCGTTTTGCTTTCTGCTAAATTTGAACTCTTCGCTCAAACTTTTGCCACTACTTCCACTTAGATGATTCCGAAGATTCCGAAGCTATTCCTCTTCCTTCAACCGTCTCTAACTCATTTATCGTTCTATTGTAATTTCTTCTAAATATGTTATTTCTGCTGTCTCTAAGCTTAATACCAAAAACGCGTATGGTCCTGATGGTATTACATCTGAAGTTTCAAAATTTGTGCTTCTGAGCTTCCGCCCTGACTTGGTAAACTATTTCGTTTCTATATTTCTACTTCGACCTCCCTCCCTTGCTGGAAAGGTGAGATCATTTAGTCTGTTCCTAAGAAAGGGGATCCTTCTCAAACCCTCTTACTATCGTCTTATTTCTTTAACTTCTGCTCACTCTAAAGTCACCGAATCTATCCTTGACAGGAATATTTGGAAGCATTTCAATTCTTCTAATCTTATCTCTGATTGTCAGTATGGCTTTTGTAAAGAGCTTTCTACTAGTGATCTTTCTTTTCTGTTCGACTCTTGGTCCTCCGCTCTTTGGCATTTCTGTTAATCTTTCGCTGGGCATATCGAAAGTTTTCTATAGAGTTTGGCACAAACTCTTGATTTCCAAACTTCCCTCCATCGGAATTTCTCCTTCTTTTTGTAGCCTTCTCTCTGATTTCCTTTCTGGTCTTTCTATCGAAGTTGTTGTAAAAGGCCACCGCTCTTCCTTCAAATCTATTAATTGTGGTGTTCTTTAGCCATTCAAAATATCAAAAAAATTTTCTACTTTTCAAAATGACCTTCACTCTATTACTTCATCTTCTATCCACTTCTATGCCGATAACTTCACTCTTCATTACTCCTTTCAGTTTCAAAGAAGCCCATCCCTATCGCAATTAATTGACTTGTAGCAACTAACCTCTAATCTTTCTCGTATTTCAAATTGGGACAAAGAAACGATGTTCGTTTTCAATGCATCAAAAAACTCAATTCCTCCATCTTTCTTCTCGAAAACAACTTTCCACACAACTATCACATATTCAAAAACACAACTTAAGCCTTCTTCTGTCTTGATATTCTCGATATTTATTTTTTCTGTGATATTTATTGGAACGATCACATTACTTTTCCTTCTATACAAGCTTTTAAAAGGTTGGGTATTCTGAGACGCCTTCGTAATTTTTTCACGCCACTCCATTTGCACCCTTGTACGAATGACGCCTTCCCTATCTGAGGTAGATTCACTCATACAGTTCTCCTTGAGAAGGTAGAATTTAGGGCTTTCTTCTTATCAACTATTTCGCTGTTACTAATTCTCTCCATTCTTTTCCTGACAGTCGAATTGTTGCCTCACTTTATCTCTAAATTATTGCTATTACAACGGTGAATGCTCTTCCGAATTCTCCAGTCGCAAACCTCTTCCATTCTAAATGCCTCCATTGAGAAGGGCTCGTGTAACACGCCTTTGTACACTGTCTCATCCTTTCTCTGACCCCAGACTTAAAAGCTTTGCTCAATCTTATAAATACCCTAGTGGTAAAGTCTGGAATACACTCCCTTTATCTGTTTTCCTAACTTCCTTAACTTGCCCACTTTCAAATGTCTTGAGTCGGGATAAGTCTGCCTTTATCTTGACTAATTTTCCGGTATTTCCCAAACGCCAGTGGGAAATTAGTAGGTCTCTGAACTTGCTCGCATATATATATATATATATATATATTATATATATATATATATATATATATATATATATATATATATATATATATATATATATATATATATATATATATATATATAAGCATAATGGATCTCTATCATCAGTAAGGAGTCATCACAAACAAAGGAAGACAGTACGAATCTGAAGACATTTCTCTTATGAATTGCATAATATGAATTGCAAATTATGATGTTAGTCAAAAACTAATGAATCTCTCTCTCTCTCTCTCTCTCTCTCTCTCTCTCTCTCTCTCTCTCTCTCTATATATATATATATATATATATATATATATATATATATATATATATATATATATATATATATATATATATATATATATATATATATAAATTATTAATAAAGAGGACAGACAGACAAAGAGACCGGAAATAAGACAGAACACTTGCAAATAAATTATAAACAAATTTAAGGATGTATGGTGGTTGTTTGCAACTGCTTCTACTGATAGACCTGAAAGTAAATTGGATACAAGATTACAAAGAGAAGAATATATACCGAAATAAGAAAGTTCAGAAATTAAAACTTTTAGGTAGATTCTATCAGAAGCTTTTGATATCTCCAATGCTATAGCAAAAGAATCAACGAAATGCCGTACAGCAAAGATCAAGAGTAAGAGAGAAGGGAGAGGAAACCCATAATAGAAAACTCCCTAAGGAAACAATAATGACGATCTCAAAATTAAAAGATTTATGACGTTTCCTAATCTTCTGGTTATAGATTCATTCAAAATTTTGATTCTAAATGTTTGCATTGAGAAGGGCTCGTGTGACA
>SEYY01019108.1:107500-110000 GCA_009176605.1 Armadillidium nasatum | reverse complement strand
AATTCTATTTATTGCTGTAGTTTTTTCTTCTTGTTAAAGATAAGCTATTTTGATATCAGAAATATTATTACAATTATGGCTAATTGATATTTTCTATCTTTCGTTTTGCTTGTATTAGCACAAGAAATATTATTCTTATTACTGTATTGCTTGTTCTTTCTCTCTCTTAGTTTTTTATCATAGTTCAGTTCTTTTTATTACTATTTTTACAAGTTGTTCTTTTATATCATTTATTTTCGCTACTATTAATATTATCAATATTATTCCCATTATTTTCATTTCTTCCTCTTTCAACTATGATATTATTAATATTTTCAAAATTATCTTTTATTGTTTCATGTCTTAATTCCATCTTTCTTCTTTACTTATTCTCTCTAACAAGCAATATCATTTCTATTATTATTACTATTGTAATTTATTATTTTATGTGACAAATTGACCCCCTTTAAAAAGAAGGAGTTGGTAATGAAGATTAACTAATGCCATAAATGTGACATATTTTTTGTGCCATGTTTCTCTCCTAACTTTTTACTACTTCATAGAAGAAATTTCATTACCTTAAGACGGTTCATAAGAGGGAAAAGACTTTCTTATTCCTGAGGCAATTTCATATTTTATAATAGACTCAAAGTACTTCCAACTTCTTCTTTGTCGTACTTTAACAACGGACAAACTGCTTTAAAGTCATAAATGACATATAATTTTTAAGCAATTGTTAGATAATATGTATAAAATTTTTAGTTTATATATATATATATATATATATATATATATATATATATATATATATATATATATATATATATATATATATATATATATATATATATATATTATATATATATATATATATATACACGATTTGACTGTCGTCGGGAGTGGACATGCTTGGAAACAGATGGGGCGAAAACCCTTCCAGGGAGAAAGAGAATATATATATATATATATATATATATATATATATATATATATATATATATATATATATATATATATATATATATATATATATATATATAAGAAATTGATTCCGGGAATATGATGTAGGGAATACAATGAACAAATTCTTCCCATGTTTAGACCATAACCACATTGCAATTTAGGATATTGACTGAAGCATCTGAATGTATTTTTAATTACTCTTTGACATCTTTTATATTCATATATATACAAGCGGAAACAGATGTCACCTTTTTACCTGCTTGGAAGGTACTTAACTTAGTAAGAAATGAGAGAGAGAAAAAAAAGATAATCAATTAATGAAGTAATTATGTCACCACAAACTAATGATCACATATTTTTATAACAATAAACCTGCAGGTTTTTATTGCATAGTGAGTGTATTAGATTATGACGTTATCATTTGAATTGACATACTCGATAAAGTAGTTACCTGATTTTATTACTCTCATAACCCCTACTTGTATATTTTGCATGCATATAACAATAACAAAAAAAAAAAACACAAAAAAAACCTCTTTATGATGGCGGTTTTATTAGCCTCCTCCGCATGCCGATAACGTGATTGGTCGATAAATTTGAACGGAAACTGAATTGAATCGTAAACTTCTAATTGCAAGCGTTTAAAAACCTCGTGTTTTAGAAACAGAAACAGGAAGAGCTTATTTACAGTAAGAGAAGCAATTGCGGATATACAAACCATTTAAACTATTATTGTTTAAATAAATATTGAGTAACCTTTTATGCATATTAGAGGCAATAAAGATTTTTTCATTGTTAGAAATAAACTCATAATACTTATAAATACGAGTATATATATATATATATATATATATATATATATATATATATATATATATATATATATATATATATATATATATATATATATATATATATATATATATATATATATATATATATATATATATATATATATATATATATATATATATATATATATATATATATATATATATATATATATATATATATATATATATATATATATATATATATATATATATATATATATATATATATATATATATATATATATATATATATATATATATATATATATATATATATATATATATATATATATATATATATATATATATAAGTAAAATATGAATATATGCATTTATTATTCCGATTTACCTATATTCATGCACACAGACATTAAAACGTACATAACATGTTTTGCAATAAATACACGCAATGTATACAAAAAATATACACACAAACACGCAATGTATACATGAATATACACGCAGATATACACGATTATTCCTAAAGATTACTTGTCTCTAAAATTAATTTGCATTCCTTCGTCTAATATTTGACCATGTTAAAAACTTTTTTTAAAATTCATTTACAAGTAAGACTTATAATTTCAGTCTTGGAGACCGCTTACAACTATTATTATTTTTCACCCCCAAATACTACTACTACTACTACTACTACTTCGACTACTACTTCATGTTCTACCACTACGACTACGACTACTACTAAAACTTCAAATTTTACTACTACA
>SEYY01019108.1:72500-95000 GCA_009176605.1 Armadillidium nasatum | reverse complement strand
ATCTATAGCAGCTATTGTAAACGCTGCCTTTCATCTTCTAAATTTATTAGTAGGTTCTTTCTCAGGATTCTGTTCTAATCTCTCTCTTCCTACTTTTCATTTCATCTAACTCTCTTATGTCGAAGGCTAGCTTACATTACTATATTCATTTTGAAAAGCAAAAATCTAGAAAAAGCAGATAATCGATACAAGTGACTTTGGAATAACTAACCTCTGAACTTCCATATTTCTCTTATCTGAGTTGAGAAAACAAGGCTATCTATCATAAGTGATTTAAAACTAAACTTCCCCAATCTATGTAAAGCAGTCTTCCATGGAGTTATAACATCTTATTTATTCTCTGTTATTTTTCTTAGAATGATCTAATTTGTTTGTATATCAACAGGCTTCTAAGAGGCTACGGATTCTGACGCACATTAAGAACTTTTCGCACAGATATAGTTTGACTTTGTATATTGGAATCGTTTTTTCATGAATAAAATAACGTCAGATGTTACTGAAAGGACAGACTATGATTTTTCATCTCACCAAGTAGCAAAAATTTTAATAATTCTCTTCTTTGTCAGTCAAATTGTTGCAAACACTCTTTTCATACTACGGTTATTACAAAGGACACTGGTCTTTTGAACTTTCGAAATGCATGAATACTCCTAGAAGGGAAAGTAAAGTGATTAATCTCTCTACACATTATAATGATTTCTTTTTTCTTGTTTTCTTCCTCCTGATGATAAACTTATTTAAAATGATTAACCTTTTGTTATTCAGAACAAATATAGTGCTGAACGTTGTTCCCACCTTTTTACTGTTCATTTCTCTTAACTAACACAGTATATATAAGAGAATATTGGAGAGGACATGATAGGTCGGGCTGGTCCATTCCTTTGCACTCCTTTGAGTAATGATTCTTCATTGCTCTCTTCACTTACTCAGAGGGTATTCTAACGTACACTTGTGCCTAAACTGTTGTGACTGGAGATATGTTCAGTAGACACTCTCACCAACTCTACCCCTCTTCAGTTATATAACACAGACTTGCATGAAAGCACTATTACACTTTTATATAATATTAAAATACTAATACTAGCAAAAGCAGTACCTGCCTTGGGGTTGCTTAACACGGTTGCATCTAAAGAATGCCCCTAATCTACTCTTCTCCCTTTGGTTATGGGGGTTTGTGTTGTTAAAAAATCTCCGACAGCTTGCTCTGGTTCACAGTCTTGGTTCTTCATTAATTCCTGAAACATTCAATGCCTCTTGTCTAGTTTTTACTTTGTTAGATAGAATCTCTCTTTTTCTAGACATCATCTCTTGTTCTTATCCGAAACTCAGGTGTGTAAGCGCTCCGACTACAAACCCTATACTGCTTTATTTTACTATCAAGCTCATCAATTTTCATCCAAAGGTAATTGTTACGCAGCTTTGAGCAACGATGTTATTTTTTAATTTGGAGTATTCTAAATTTTCTTAATTATGGCTTCGATACTTTTTCCAATCTATTAGAAGTTCACCTGAATTTTTTATTTATCTCCAAATTTTACTGATTCTTCTAATCTTATACCTGATCACCAGTATGACTTTCTTCAGAAAACTCTTCTAGTGATCTTCATTCTCACTCTCTGACTCCTTGTTCTCTGTTCTTCTGTATATCAGTGAATCTTTTGCTGCTTCAGCTTTTGTAGATGATCACCGTGACACTCTTTGTCTTTTTAATCTATTAATGGTGCTGTTTTTCAGCGTTCTGAACTATCAATAACTCATTTCTTACTTTTCATTAATATCCTTCACTTCATCATAGTAGTGGTTAGATGATAAAGAGAAGGAGAGGTCATTAATGACCTTTACATTACTTTGTCATTTAATCAATCCAATGATGACGATTTCATCATTCATTCTGAATGATATTCTACGCAAACGGGCATAATTTTTATGATAGAAGGGTGCTCTTGGAAAAATTAACCTGTGATGTTTCTCGAGTTCCTAATTGAAGGAAAAAAAGATGGTTTTTAGGGGCTCAAAGACTAAGTTACTTTCTACATATAACCTTCCAAGCAACTACAAAATATTATTGAAAAACACATACATCAGGCCTTCGTTTGTTCTAATTCCATAATATTATTGGTGTTACTTATTCTTATAATCTTTCTTGGAAAGGTCACATAGGTTGGCCGTTCCGATGCACCTTCCAAATTTCTAACCATCATCCCAGCTATTTCCTCTTTATAGGGGTTCGTTTGTCTCAATATGGAGTATTCTTTACATATTTTGATTGACTTCACTCATATAGCTTTCCAAGAAAATGTAGAATCTAATGCTTATTGACTTATCAAATCTTTCCCTTTTCTAACCATCTCTAAACTCTTTCTGCTTCTAAATTGAGGCGTCACTCTCTTTTTATACTGTCTCTAACACAACTGTCATTGTCGAACACCTCCTCCATTGAGAAGAACGCATATTACACGTTTTAAACAGAATCTCATCCTTTATCTATCAAAACCTCTGACCCCGTTTTCATTCGCTATGCTCAATCTTATATCTATTTATCTGGTAAAGTCTAGAATACACTCCCTATATCTTTTTTCCAACTTTGTGTGATTTCGACCCTTTTTAACACCAAGAATCTGGAAGTGTCAGCATTTAAATTGACTCCTCTCTATTATATATATATATATATATATATATATATATATATATATATATATATATATATATATATATATATATATATATATATATATATATATATATATATATATATATATATATATATATATATATATATATATATATATATATATATATATATATATATATATATATATATATATATATATATATATATATATATATATATATATATATATATATATATATATATATATATATATATATATATATATATATATATATATATATATATATATATATATATATATATATATATATATATATATATATATATATATATATATATATATATATATATATATATATATATATATATATATATATATATATATATATATATATATATATATATATATATATATATATATATATATATATATATATATATATATATATATATATATATATATATATATATATATATATATATATATATATATATATATATATATATATATATATATATATATATATATATATATATATATATATATATATATATATATATATATATATATATATATATATATATATATATATATATATATATATATATATATATATATATATATAGATAATATCATATACATGAATTAACGATTACATTCTTGTCTGCAATTTCAATTGCAAACTTGTACATTTTCTCATAAATACTTCGATTAGAGAAGAGACCATTTCCCATTCGGAGAGCACTTCACCTTCACTACACGTTAAACTGAAGACATCTTTTGCATTTTAAAAAGGGAAATGTAATTCCATTTCTGCTTTACATCGAATGCATTTAAAAGGAATTGAAAATTAAAAGGTTTTAAAATGTATGAAAAAAAAAATCGCATTCATTTATTCGTGAGTTTTTAGGAGCATTTTTTGTAATAAGAGAATATGAAAAAGAATATTAAATTAAATTGCTTTTCATATATATATATATATATATATATATATATATATATATATATATATATATATATATATATATATATATATATATATATATATATATATATATATATATATATATATATATATATATATATATATATATATATATATATATATATATATAATATATATATATATATATATATATATATATATATATATATATATATATATATATATATATATATATATATATATATATATATATATATATATATATATATATATATATATATATATATATATATATATATATATATATATATATATATATATATATATATATATATATATATATATATATATATATATATATATATATATATATATATATATATATATATATATATATATATATATATATATATATATATATATATATATATATATATATTTTATATCTCCTCCGGTGGGCAAAGGCCAGAGGCCTACCAAATTCCACAGGAGTTGGGAAGGATCTATAATCATGGTCGATGGAGGCCGACGTGTCCAGATACACGGCGTTTGAAAGTATGCAAGTCAAAGAAAGTTGGGAAAACAGATGAAGGGAGTGTGTTCCAGACTTTACCAGTAGAGTATATGTAAGATTGAGCATAGCGGTTAAGTCTGGGGTCGGAGAGTTGGACAGAGAAAGGATGAGACTGTGTAGAAAGGCGTGTCGCACGAGCTCTTCTCAATGGAGGAGGAGGTATGCGAAAAGAGAGTTCAGAAGAGCAGTGTCCGTTGTAATAGCGATAGTAAAGAGAGAGTGACGAAACAATTCGACGGGCAGAAAGAGATTGGAGAGAATCATTGAGAGCAGGAGAGTTGATAAGATGAAAAGCCCTAGACTCCACCTTTTCCAGGAGAGCTGTGTGAGTGGAACCACCCCAGATATGTGACGCATACTCCATACAGGGGCGAACAACACCCCTATACAGAGGAAGCAACTGGGGTGGCTTGAAGTAATTCTGAAGGCGCCTCAGAACACCCAACCTCTTAGAAGCTTGTTTAGAAAGAGAAGTAATGGGATCTTTCCAAGAAAGATCACGAGAAAAAGAAACACCAAGAATATTAAGAACAGATGAAGGCTTGAGTTGCGTTTTCGAAGAAGATATCATAGTTGTGTGGAAGATTGTGTCGAGTGGAGAGATGAAGAAATTTTGTTTTTGTGGCATTGAAATCAGCCATGTTTTCTCTGCCCCAATTTGAAATAAGTGAAAGATCAGAGGTTAGTTGCTCCAAGGCTACCCTTCTCAAGTCTATCAACTGCTGTTGGGTGAGACGTTTTTCAAACTGGAAGGAATAATGAAGGGTGGAGTCATCAACATAGGAGTAGATAGGAGATGAGGTAATAGAGAGAAGATCATTAATGAAAAGTAGAAAAAGTGTTGGGGATAGGACAGAACCCTGAGGAACACCACTATTAATAGATTTAAAGGAAGAACGGTGGCCGTCTACAACAGCAGCTATAGAACGACCGGAAAGGAAATTAGAGAGAAGATCACAGAGAGAAGGATAGATACCGAAAGAGGGAAGTTTAGAAATTAAAGCTTTGTGCCAGACTCTATCGAAGGCTTTCGATATGTCCAGCGCGACAGCAAAAGATTCACCGAAATGCCGAAGAGCGGAGGACCAAGAGAGGTATTTTTAAAATTTAAATCCAAGGATAGAAAGAATTATTGAATGTGATGACATCCAAGTACATAAAATGAATGATTAGATTTTAATTCCCCATTGGCCTTTTCCTAAATTTACGGGGAAATAACAAATTACTATTTAAAAAACCTTGTACGTAACTGACTTTTCAAAATAGATGAAACCACTTTTTCTTCAAATAAATTAACCTATTCTAAGACTGATTTCATAGTCTTATTATTGATACTTCTTTTTAGCTTTATGAATAAAAATTACATACTTTTGTGACATAAAGCGGCCTTTTTTTCATTCAAGATAAGGAAAAACTATTGTAAAATCAAATTTTTCTTCCTCTGGTACCAAAAATAATAAATTAGTTATGGTTAGTTGTAATTCTATTTCGTTTGGTTATTCTGCCTCATTTATTTTACATTTCATTATGAAGAATCAAGCTTCTAGATTTCTTAATTATAAATGTAAACAAAATTTATCATCTAAACTTTAAGTAGACAATTTGATATTTCTGGTAATAAAGTTGAGGAATTAATAAACATAAATAATCTAACCTATGAAAGTATGAGATGAGTACTTTCATATTCTGCTTTTTAATAGTGATTGTATATTTTGAAAGAACCTTTGGAGAATAATGAAGTACTGGTGAGCTTGGTACTGAATTTTAAAATGGTGAATTTTAAAATATAATTTAGATATAATTTAGATACATTGCATGTTTCCTAAAGAAATTTTAAGGATAACAAGAAAATAAGGTAAATACTTTCTGAAACATTTTACTTACAGTATATGATCCTCTAAATTTATCTTCACATGTTACTGTCAGGATTAAATTATTGCTTAAAAAAATATGACAACTGAAGTTTGACTGGGATGATGTATTAATTGTATAAATAGTGAATGAATAGAAAAATTTCAATAAGATCACAAATTAAACTCTGATGCAGCTTTTAAGCTTTTCCCAGATACACACTAAATGAAAGTAAATCTTTTGGCTTGAATATGTTTAGTAATATCCATACCCTTTGCTATAGTTATGTAACTTATAGTGGCTGCATTAATGATAATAATCGATTTCATTTGAGTAATTTAAGGTAGCTTTAGTAAAGCCTAAATATTTTAAAACATTTTTACAGAACTATTACGAGCCATTCTAACCCTTAAATGTTCGAGCTCAATCTTTAAAGACTATTTATTTTTTATATTTGATTTGGCAATATTTGTTTGGACTTTAAGGTAGTACTAGAGGTACCACAGGATCTGCCAAGAACCAGTTGTATTTTGCCAAGTCCGAAAAAAATTGGCAATCTCCAAGATGCTGGATCTGAGTCTTGAACTCGATTGTAAAAAGCTTTAAAATTTTCTGATTTGCCAAAGTTTGTCAAACTCATGAATTTCATTCACATAATATCTTTTTTGTTCCCCATGTAATTAAACTGAAGAAAACCTCGGTATGCTATAAATGGCCAATGATTTATCGGATGAAAATAGTACAAGCTTCCTGTTTCTCTGAAGGAATTGAAATTTTAATATCTAGTACAAATAAAGTTAATGTTGTTACCTTATTGGATGAAAATTTATGTTTGGACAGAGATTCATTCACTAGAGTTCGTGCCACGGTAGAGACGATAACTAATAATAATAATAATAATAATAATAATAATAATAATAATAATAATAATAATAATAATAATAATAATAATAATAATAATAATAATAATAATATATATATATATATATATATATATATATATATATATATATATATATATATATATATATATATATATATATATATATATATATATATATATATATATATATATATATATATATATATATATATAATTTCGCCTCGCAAAAAAATTTTTTATCAGCTCAGAGTGTAAACATAAATTACGTTTCCAGCATATAAAAAAAATGCAAAAAAATAAAATAATATAAAAAAAATGTCCAAAAACTTATTCCTTTCCATACTAATTAGGTTCCTTCCTGCATATTTAAGCTTCCCAGAATCTAGTCCTTCATCGACAAAACTAACATTTCTGTTATGATTACAAGTTAGCTTGACCAACGCCTATTTATCTAACTGCATGTTCAAAGTTACATGTTGCAATTCTAATGACAGCAAACGATAAATCTCTGAATTATCAAAATTCTTTCCAAGAGTTATTCTGTGTATATGTAGGTCATATATATATATATATATATATATATAGTATATATATATATATATATATATATATATATATATATATATATATATATATATATATATATATATATATATATATATATATATATATATATATATATATATATATATATATATATATATATATATATATATATATATATATATATATATATATATATATATATATATATATATATATATATATATATATATATATATATATATATATATATATATATATATATATATATATATATATATATATATATATATATATATATATATATATATATATATATATATATATATATATAATTTCTTTCCATATTTATTAACTAATAATTATATTTCTTTGTATAATTTAAAATTACCAATCTAAGTTTTAAACAAAACGTCTGTTTTAAACAACCATTTTTTTCCTTGTTTTTTTGCAATTTTAAATCCTAATATACTTTACGTTATCCCCGTGTTATCTTTATCCCTTTACAGAAGGAAAAAGATTTTTCACAAAGGACTTTAGGACCCCATTTGTTTATGGCGAAGAAGAATATTAAACTCTGTATTTTTAGAAATAAAATGAGGAAAAAGGGTTTTT
Source organism: Armadillidium nasatum (assembly GCA_009176605.1). NCBI lineage: Eukaryota > Metazoa > Arthropoda > Malacostraca > Isopoda > Armadillidiidae > Armadillidium > Armadillidium nasatum. The sequence goes on along the minus strand of SEYY01019108.1, from coordinate 86,955 downwards.
AGGATTTGGAGAAAATCGATGCTTGAGCTCTAAAGGTGAAAGTTGAAATATGCTCTTTTGAGAAAGGATGCAATGCTAATTTTCAACTATAACCAACTTAATCTGAGTATATATGTAGCCTATATATATATATATATATATATATATATATATATATATATATATATATATATATATATATATATATATATATATATATATATATATATATATATATATATATATATATATATATATATATATATATATATATATATATATATATATAATATATATATATATATATATATATATATATATATATATATATATATATATATATATATATATATATATAATATATATATATATATATTTATTATAGGTTATGGATCATATATTAATAAATTGATAAAAATTAGTATATATCTGTAGGACACCAATTACACAAAAGCTTCTGATAGATAATAAATTGAAGGATAATTAATTGAGAGGAAATAACAATAATAAATATATATATATATATATATATATATATATATATATATATATATATATATATATATATATATATATATATATATATATATATATATATATATATATACTAACATAGACTCGTAGTACTAAAATATTCCCCAGAACCACAATCAGTTTTTAATGATAAATAAAATGTTAAAAGATTTTTGTAAGCATGCATTTTTAATGAAAAAAAAAATTACTTTAAATTTATTATTATTATTATTTTTTATTATTATTATTATCATTATTATTATTATTATTATTATTATTATTATTATTATTATTATTATTATTATTATTATTATTATTATTATTATTATTATTATTATTATTATTATTATTATTATTATTATTATTATTATTATCCCTCAAACTAAGAGATGTTAAAAACAGTTCTTGAAAAATTTGGAAAATCTTTGCTATTGTTGTATATAAAATTTGAACATATTTTGTTGTCTTTTATTGAATAAATTTTAGTGAATTGGAAATAAAATTATTACCCTTAAATTTTGCCAAATTACATATCATACTTTATTGATATATATATATATATATATATATATATATATATATATATATATATATATATATATATATATATATATATATATATATATATATATATATATATATATATATATATATATATATATATATATATATATATATATATATATATATATATATATATATATATATATATATATATATATATATATATATATATATATATATATATATATATATATATATATATATATATATATATATATATATATATATATATATATATATATATATATATATATATATATATATATATATGAAAAATTAGAACCATAGTGTATTGAAAAATGTATTTCACGATATCGTGTGATGTTACCAATTAATGGAAGAAATAATTAATAACATTAGAAATGTTACTGTATAACTACTTCTCAACTCTGAAGAGAATCTTCTGAACTTGCAGGACATGCTTAGTGAAGCAAATTAGCTGAAGTATTTGAGATTTAATAAGGTAAATATAAAGGTCTTTGTTAGTTGTGGAAAAGGGAAATGGAATAAAAAATTTTAACATTAGAAAAAAAAGCTTGTCCAAACATATCAGCAAATTCAACTATAAGGAAAGTTCGAATAATCTAAATGTAAGAAGTGAGTAATACTCAGCTTCAATCTCTAAATAGTTAATTAGAAATATCTGGAGACGAAAGCCAAGAGAAAGTAGGTTCATAAAGTGAAATGCAAGGATTAGAAAAATCCGGAGACGAAAGACAAGAGTAAGTAGATTCTTAGAGTGAAATGCAAGGATGAGAAGGTAAAGGTTGTTGTGAAGAGTACTAAAATAGTCATTTATGGAGAAAAGTAGGAGAAAATGAAGAAATTGAGTCTAATAGGTACCAACATCCATCAGGAATTCAGGAACCATCTTCTATCAACAAAATGCATATATATATATATATATATATATATATATATATATATATATATATATATATATATATATATATATATATATATATATATATATATATATATATATATATATATATATATATATATATATATATATATATATATATATATATATATATATATATATATATATATATATATATATATATATATATATATATATATATATACTATATATATATATATATATATATATATATATATATATATATATATATATATATATATATATATATATATATATATATATATATATATATATATATATATATATATATATATATATATATATATATATGACTGCAAAAACTGCACAGTGATAAATCAAATTAAATTCATTTAATCTGAGTTTTTAACACTCTTTCTTTGTTGTACCTTGAGACTATCCTTTTCTCTTCTAATCTTCAAATGTAAGTTCTGTCCAAGCAAAAATTTTCGACTTTGACATATTTTAACAAGAAAAATTAGACATATTTCGAAAGTCAAATTTAGGATTTTTGCAATTTTCGAACCTTGAATGTTTTTAAATTGCAAATTGGCTGGAAAAGTTTTAATAGGCAGATCATTTATACTTTTTGTTTCAATTACTCTTAAAGAAATGACTAACTGGTTAATAATAATAATAATAATAATAATAATAATAATAATAATAATAATAATAATAATAATAATAATTTTTTTCCTCACCATACTCTTGTAGGTTCTAGCACCTGTCAGCTGTCTCGAACGAGACATGAGTTTCTTGAGCAAGGCAATCAGTTAGTGGCTTGCTAGGCCTATCCCAACACACTGAACCACTTTTATTATAGGTTACCACCTTACCACTGTACCACTTTAATATATAATAATAATAATAATAATAATAACAATAATAATAATTCTTGATCACTGAAAACAAAAAGAGTAGTATAAAGATTTTAAGTGAATCCAATTCAAGATCCAATCCAAAATGCAGATAATTCTGATTCTTGAAAAAAAAAAAAATAATTCTGCTTTATCTACCTTACTGTGTAAGTTTAAGACCTTACAACCTATTTCAAAAAGTTATTTATAGTTGTTTTATAAATTATAGGAGTAGCTGTATGGCCGGAAAAAGAAAATTACATGAAATATTTATATTAAGATTTTGTCAGGGTAGTTCATTTCAAATATAATTTTCCTCTCAAAAGTATAATTTACAGTAAATTTACAGTTATTTACCGTTATTTCAAAATTACCTGTTATAATAACCTATCTTTAGATAGTAGTTATTCAGTCTTTCTTAATCTCCTGTTATATATGCTTACTTCTTTGTTTTCTAATATCAATCAATATGGTTATGTTCGTATGTTTTCTTTTTTTATTTTATTATTTCAAGCATTCTTCAGCCCTCTCTTGTTTTTTTTTTTTAACTTTTCATTTTTACATTTTACTGCAAACTTTTGTTTTCAATCTTGAAAGTCTTTTTTTTACACTTTCTGATGAATTTTCTACACCTATAGAGTGCTCGTAACACTGTCACTGTCATCGTCGTCGTTGTCGTCGTCGTCGTCGTCGTCGTCGTCGTCGTCGTCGTCGTCGTCGTCGTCGTCGTCGTCGTCGTCGTTGTTCTTGTTGTTGTTGTTCTTGTTGTTGTTGTTGTTCTTGTTGTTGATGATTTTTCTTCTTCTTCAAACACAGCAACAATAGTTATAAAATCCTAATGTTTCCACTACTTTTACAAACTAAACTACTACTACTGCTTATAATAATAATAATAATAATAATAATAATAATAATAATAATAATAATAATAATAATAATGAAATTAAAACCTTAGTTTTGGTAAAAAATATTCAATAAATTTAAGTGGGTAAATCTAACTGAAAATGGAAAAACATTATCTTGAGCCTTTTTAAAAACTAATTATTAAGATTTCACAAAACCCACTTCGAGTGTTTTAGATCTTTGCTCTGAAGGCGAAAATTTCAGTCCTATTCAATATAATCTTATTAGCTTTGGAATCGTATCTAGCAATTTTTAGTTATCGTAATATTTTATTATAAAATATTGCAACGTGCTATATATATATATATATATATATATATATATATATATATATATATATATATATATATATATATATATATATATATATATATATATATATATATATATATATATATATATATATATATATATATATATATATATATATATATATATGAGTAGACCAGAAGAAAAAGTAAATGGAAAGAAGATAGATAATTATAAATGTCCCTAATTGCACTATTAATCATATTATTAAATACCAATATTATTTTTTTATGATAATACGAATATTGTATTTATTCCCATAATAAAAATTTATACATATATAAAGAGTTAATTAATTAATAACTAATAACTAATAATTAAGAACTACAAAAATATTTTTTTTTTGGCTTGAGTAATTTGAGAATGCTTTGCGAATTCTATTTTAGCCAATCAAATTTCGTTCTGAAAAATTGCCATAAAATAATTTAGATAGCTCGGATTTTCAGTTTTAGCTCTCGTAAACAAAATGTTGAATTGATTTTAAAGAGTTAAAGAATGTCCGAAGAGTAAGTTGAAAATGATATTTAATTTACGACTTGCAGGTGGAGTCTACGTTGTACTGTGAACTCTGCCTAATCTCAAGCAGGTCGTAACTCTCTGCTTCCATATTTTTCCGAGTCATATTGTACGTGTTATTAAGAAGGCAGTAAATAAACTACAGGAATATCTAGAACACAAAATTACAGCAAAATAATAATCTTTCTATGGTGCTTGACTTTAAAAACTTAAAAATTATCAGCATTTGAGCTTGGTGAAGGGTACTTATCCAACTCATTTACCATCAGCACAAATACCCTTAACCCTAAATAAGTAAAACATATGCTTTTTGAGGCTAAGCTATCAGTTTCACCATGTTAAAGCTCAGGGGTGCATACAAGCATACAGCTAATACCCTTATCAACATGTGAATAAGTAAACTTTAGCTTTTCAGCAGTTTAAAACACTTAAGAAAACAGAAACATTTACCAAAAAAGAACCGTAACACTATATACACTAGGTCATTTACCGATTATTCACGACGTTCCATCCAAATATTTTCCATACATAAATAAAGAGTAGGGATGGAGGGAAGTATCGGTATCGGTATCGGTATCGGCAAGTATCGGCATATTTTCCGATACCGGTATCGGTATCAGTATCGGTATCGGCCTTTTCAGTATCGGTATCGGTATCGGCAAAAAATTTGTATAGGAGTAAAGTATCGGTATTGGTAGTGGTATCGGTAGTAGTATCGGCAAGTATCGGCATATTTTCAGGTATCGGGTATCGGGTATCGGCTTCGGAGAATTTTTAGGTATAGGTATCGGTATCGGTAAAAATTTTGGTATCGCTCCATCCCTAATAAAGAGCATAGATTATCGCACAGCATACCATATTTCCACATTTTTACTTGTAATTTGACCGAACAAAAAGCAAAAGAACACATCATTTAATAATAAAACGAATAGGAAAACAAATATTTTACATTAAACGAATACATATTAGTTATTTATATGTTTTTGTCCATTCCACATTATATATTTTTCATTAGCATTAAGTCTTTTAAGTATTTAATTTGCTAACTTAGTCGAATAACTGTGCATATATAACAATTTTACAGGATATTTACCCTTATTATCACAGGGAAGAATTAAGCACTAGTATATAACTCGACGAAGAAATATTAACATGATCACATTCCAATTATTTATGACAGTGAATTATACAATTCAATACAACCCAATTGCGCTAACCTAGTTCATAATATGGTTTACCTAACATTCTCTTTCAGTAATGTAACCATAATTAACCTGATAGTATCCAGCACCCCAATACTGCTAACATAGCTCGTAGTATATCACATAAGGCTAGCATCTCATGAACTAACTCTTTTCCATCCCTAGTGTTAACCTGTGAATAACTGCCTACTAAGGCAATCTTATCTACTTGAACATAGTATTTTCATTTATGATGTCTCAAAATAATAATGATGAACTTCTTGCAGTAATCACCACTCGCTCAGATGTTTTTTCTCATACTTTATTTTTCCTAACGTTTTCAAATTGACTTAACTTAACTTTGCATTAGTACATTTGAGGGTTTACTTTTTTCTTTAATTAAGTAACTCAAACTTTGTTTCCTGTCCATGTTTAAATATGTCATGGATAGAACTTAAACTTCACATTCATGATTAGTACTTCGTTCTCAGGGTACCACTCTAACCACCTCTAAGTTTTGATATTTTTCGAATTCTTAGCTTAGTGTTTGTAGCTACTTCATCACCCTTTTCACAACTTTGCATTCAAGTCGATAAAAATAGATTATTTTATGAAGGTTCTTCCATAGGGGGGTAGAGGATGGGTGGGAGGTTAAAGGTAGCAGGGTGTGGGAGTGTATGTGAGGGTAGGAGGTTATGAGGGGCTGTGACGTTACTGACCGAAGATGTTTACATGTTACTAACGTTATATATGATTATAGCATTCTACTCTTCAAAAAGCTTTTGATAAATTCAGAGAAATAGTGAAAGATTTACTGTAATCGTACAAAAGCAGACAAATAACGAAATGTCAAAGAGTATTGAAAAAAAATTTCTATTAAAATATTTCTTACTGAATTTGTAATGGCTATCATAGATAAGATTGGTGGAAATTGATTTCAAGCTTTCTGGTTAACAATACAACCGAGTTCTTCAGGAAGAATAAACGTTTAAGCAAAAGGTAGATAGCTGGGGTGCTTGGAGGAGTTTATCTTTTTTTTCAATTTTATTTTTAGAGTAGACCGAATAAGATCGCAAAATGCTTCCGACAAAAATACCAGTGGCTGGTCTACAGAAACTAATTTATATATATATATATATATATATATATATATATATATATATATATATATATATATATATATATATATATATATATATATATATATATATATATATATATATATATATATATATATATGTGTGTGTGTGTGTGTGTGTGTATGTGTGTGTGTGTGTGTGCATTTTATCTGCCTCATTTGCTTTTTGTAGTTGAATTTGAAGTGTTTCAAAAAAATGTTGAACAAATAATGAAGGGTGGAATCATCAATACATGAATGAATAGATGATGAAGTGACAGATAAAAACCATTAAGGAGAAAAAGAGCCTAAGAAGGTACCACACCCTGACGTGCACTACTATTGGCAAATTTAAAAAAGATTAACGATGACAGTCTGCAACTACTGCTTTAAAATGACCATATGTAGCATATACATACATACGTAAACTTATATTATATATATATATATATATATATATATATATATATATATATATATATATATATATATATATATATATATATATATATATATATATATATAATATATATATATATATATATATATATATATATATATATATATATATATATATATATATATATATATATATATATATATATATATATATATATATATATATATATATATATATATATATATATATATATATATATATATATATATATATATATATATATATATATATATATATATATATATATATATATATATATATATATATATATATATATATATATATTAGGGACGGAGCGATACCAAAATTTTTACCGATACCGATACCGATACCGGTATCGGTATCGGAAAATATGCCGATACTACTACCGATACCGATACCGATACCGATACTTTACATCTTATCCAAAAATTTTGCCGATACCGATACCGATACCGATACCGATACCGATACCGATACCGGTATCGGAAAATATGCCGATACTTGCCGATACCGATATACCGATACCGATACTTCACTCCATCCCTTATATTATATATATTATATATATTATATATATATATATATATATATATATATATATATATATATATATATATATATATATATATATATATATATATATATATATATATATATATATATATATATATATATATATATATATATATATATATATATATATATATAATATATATATATATATATATATATATATATATATATATATATATATATATATATATATATATATATATATATATATATATATATATATATATATATATATATATATATATATATATATATATATATATTGAAATGAAACGTATGCTCTTGTTACATGTTGAGTTTAGTGTTTAGTGGTTTAAGACCTCGTGAAATAAATATTTGAAAAACACTGAAAAGGAAAAGCATCACTCAATACATTAATTTAAACAGAAAACTTCTCACGATACTATACAATATACAGTCGAGCTAATTTATCATTTTATATATATATATATATATATATATATATATATATATATATATATATATATATATATATATATATATATATATATATATATATATATATATATATATATATATATATATATATATATATTTTATATTACCTCTGGTGGGCAAAGGCCAGAGGCCTACCAAAGTTCCACCAGAGTTAGTGGGAAAGAAGGAAACCTGGTCATATTAAATGCCGACGTGACCCGATACACGACGTTTGAAAGTGTGTAAGTCATAGGAAGTTGGAAAAATAGAAGAAGGGAGTGTGTTCCAGACTTTACCATTAGAGTACATGTAAGATTGAGCATAGCGGTTAAGTCTGGAGTCAGAGAGTTGGACAGAGAAAGGATGAGACTGTGTAGAAAGTCGAGTCGTACGAGCCCTTCTCAGTGGAGGAGGTATGCGACGAGAGAGTTCAGAAGAGCAGTGTCCATTGTAATAGCGATATTAAAGAGAGAGTGACGCAACAATTCGACGGGCAGAAAGAGATTGGAGAGAATCAGTGACAGCAGGAGAGTTGATAAGACAAAAAGCCCTAGACTCCACCTTTTCCAGGAGAGCTGTGTGTGTGGGACCACCCCAGATGTGTGACGCATACTCCATACAGGGGCGAACAACACCCCTATACAGAGCAAGCAACTGGGGGTGGAGTGAAGAAATACTGAAGACGCCTCAGAACACCTAACCTCTCTCTCTCTCTCTCTCTCTCTCTCTCTCTCTCTCTCTCTCTCTCTCTATCTCTCTCTCTCTATATATATATATATATATATATATATATATATATATATATATATATATATATATATATATATATATATATATATATATATATATATATATATATATATATATATATATATAATTTGACCGTGTGTGCCCATCAAAAATAACTTACAATTTTCAATTTGTTGAATAGAAGAAAAAATTAAGTTTTATTGCTGCTAAAGATGAGGTTCAATATAAAACAGCATGTTTAACAGCAATTGAATTTACTTTTCTTCAATCAACATTTCATTACGTATTATTACAGCGTTTTGTTTTTACTCCCTTCCAAACAGAACTAATTTTACATGTCATAAAATGGCATCGTTTTATGGCCTTTTATTATTTCTTATGCACATATTTTATTCTTTATTATCTTCGGACCGAGACATTTTTAATCGTTTATCCCTTGCTGTCTCTCTCGCTCTCTTTCTTTCTTTCTCTCTCTCTCTCTCTCTCTCTCTCTCTCTCTCTCTCTCTCTCTCTCTCTCTCTCTCTCCTAGAGTTTAAATATTTTCTCCATTTATTTTAAACTTGTAAATTGCTTTTTGGTTAAAACGAATAAAATAGAACGAAATGGGATATGATGTTTCATGATATGTTGCTTTTCAATTATATGAAAAGTTGACATTTTACTTTCTTTGTTTCTGACTTTATTCACCCAATAAACAATAAATATAAGAATGGCTTTATCAATTGAATAATAATTAATTTATTAATAGTGGCTAATTGTCTTGGCCCTCATGACAGAAAGTGCATTTAATATACTGGTATTTATTTATACATATCAACCATAGAGGCAAAAAAAAAGAGGAAAAAAAGTATTGAACTATGGAGAGACCAAATAAAAATAAAGAATATTAATGAATAAAACAGTTACCTTATTATCTTTTATTATCCAGTTAGTTTTAAAATATCGTATTTCAAAACAGAAAATTAAGATTTTACCTTATCTAATTACTAAAATAAGAAAGTTTTATCCAAAATTTAAGGGATTTTAACCCAATAAATTTAAGAAATTATGATTGAAAATTACCTATCAATAACTTTCCATTTTTATTATTTGTTACAAGGAAAAATTGCTTCTTAATTTCTCTTTTTAAAAATGTAGCTACATATCTATTAAAGAGAACGGTTAATTTCTTTTACACGCATCTACAGTCTATTAAAGCAAGTAACTTCTGTTCAATGGTATAAATCTTTGAAAACTAATTCTGTTAATTATATTTATTATGGGAACACATGTGTTTCTTTAATTTAAATGTTACTTCAAATGATGGACAAAGTACTAGTCAAAGAGATGTAACTCTTATGATACAAGGAAAATGCAAGGGCATCAGAAAGTGAGAATTGGCTCCTCAGAGCACCTGTCGCTGTATTTACAATTAAATTGAAAATTTCTAAATATAAATTTGCAAAGTTAAGAGTTGGGCAGAAAGGGTAGTAAGATGTTTAAACCCTAGACTCTCTACTATCTATAAGATGTTGTGAATAGCAGCCATCCAAAATGTAAACTTACATACTTGTTTGCATCCATCTATGCAAACAAGTGTAATTGTGAGATATATACAGGTAAAATGAATACGGAAAAAATTCAATAAACCTGACCAAAATACTTATTTTCTTTTAAAGACAGCCAAGCAGAGTTGTTACGAATTAAATTATGATTTTTACTTCACGTTTAAATTGTTTCGAAAGAAATCACTGACAAATTAATAAATTATTATTACAAATAACATTTGTTCATCTGCAAAAAATACCTACAAATATTGCTTTGTGTCTTTTGATGTCACATGAGAATTTAATTTCCAAATTATTTTGTTAAAAAAGTAATGCACTTTCCCACACGAAAAAATTGTTCTAAAGTGTAGGATTACATAATGATTTATTATTTGCTTTTGGAGGGAAGGAATCACCCATTTAATTAAAGAAAAAAGTATACTAAGGAAGATTTTTCTTATTTCAGAAAGCTGAGGTATCCCAATGGAAAACTTTATTTAGGCTATCAAGAATAGATTAAAATCCAGAAAGAGGTGAAAAGGAGTGGTTTAAAATTAAAAGTACGAACTTTTTCATTGGTCTATGGATGACTATTATATATGAAATAATTAACAGAAATCAGAAAAGATAATGAGGAGTTAAATATGGTAAAGTGTTAAATTCAAAGATGAACTATTATTAACAGAAGGAGAAATAGTTACTCTATCAGGGAGTGGCTTTGTGGAACTTTTTTGGGAGAAATCTGGAGAATTAAGAAAACCGAGCGAAATGACAAGTGACGCAGCAAATGCCCCTCTTTTTTTAGTCTTAAACATGTCAAATACCATTACACAAAACTTCTTGAATCTTAAATACAGATAGATAAAGGCTAAAGTTAAAATATAATCAGTTGATAGAATGGGAGAAAAAAATATCCCTATTATTTGAAAGAAGAGATTGTGATTCAAGATAGTCAGCGACTAGTATCTTAATTAAAGATAGAGTCGAACTCAAAATAATAAAACTAGAACTCAGAGTCGTGATTTGTAAGAACTGATACTTTTATTTGTTTCTAAACAAGAATAGAAAATAATTTATTTCAAAATAATTTTATTCGAGAATAATGACTTCATTTGTCAATAAGTATTTCATTGTAATATTATTATTATTATTATTATTATTATTATTATTATTATTATTATTATTATTATTATTATTATTATTATTATTATTATTATTATTATTATTATTATTCACTATTATTATTATTATTATTATTATTATTATTATTATTATTATTATTATTATTATTATTATTATTATTATTATTATTATTATTATTATTATTATTATTATTATTATTATTATTATTATTATTATTATTATTATTATTATTATTATTATTATTATTATTATTATTATTATTATTATTATTATTATTATTATTATTATTATTATTATTATTATTATTATTATTATTATTATTATTATTGTTATTATTATTATTATTATTATTATTATAAGTCAATGAATAAATAATTCATTAATTTCCAGTCATTGACTCATTTATTTAAAAGTTAAGAAAAGATAAAGATAATGAAGGTGATAAAGAAGAAGAATAAAAGCCAATTTTTAAAAATAAATTCTCTTTCATTTCTAAAAATAACAAATATTTTTATTGAAGATCTTCCACAAGAGACATACTAAATTATTGAAGATCTCCCCCAAAAGACTTGTACTAAATTATTGAAGATCTTCCATAAGAGACTTGTACTAAATAATTGAAGATCTCTCAAAAAGACTTGTACTAAATAATTGAAGATCTTCCATAAGAGACTTGTACTAAATAATTGAAGATCTTCCATAAGAGATTTGTACTAAATAATTGAAGATCTTCCATAAGAGACTTGTAACTTATACTAAATAATTGAAGATCTTCCAAAAAGACTTGTACTAAATAATTGAAGATTTTCCATAAGAGACTTGTACTAAATAATTAAAGATCTTCCATAAGAGACTCGTAACTTGTACTAAATAATTGAAGATCTTCCATAAGAGACTTGTACTAAATAATTGAAGATCATCCATAAAGGACTTGTACTAAATAATTGAAGATCTTCCATAAAGGACGTACTAAATTTTCTAATCATATGAATAATTTTACTGGTCAATCTTATTAAGCTGTTTTTACGATCTTTACTTTCCTTTTTTAATATTTACAAATTAATTCCTTTATTTCTACTTTCTAAATTTAGCAAAATATTTTTAATATTTTTATCTATCTTAATTTTTTGGCAGATAACCTTACCATGGGGAGATTTTTTTCCTTTTGGTCGATATTATTCATCGAATTTTGAGTAACTGATATGAATTTCAAAGCAATAAATTTAAGAAAAGTCAAATGGGAGATTTCATTTCATTTACCCCTTTCTCGCGTAATATGAATAACCATTGTAACACAATTCAGATCTAAAGCAATCAGTCACAACTTCACGTACTCAAATTCACATAATAATAATAATAATAATAATAATAATAATAATAATAATAATAATAATAATAATAATAATAATAATAATTAATAATAATAATAATAATAATAATAATATATATATATATAATATATATATATATATATATATATATATATATATATATATATATATATATATATATATATATATATATATATATATATATATAATATCAAACACAAATGTTAATGTATACACCCTGTATTTTTACTCAGTTAACTTTAAGGAGAAGTTTGAAGTAATTTTTTATTTTTTTTTAATGGACAATGACTTGAACATTGTTAAGTTGACTTAAAGTCACGCACATTTCATGACCAATACATGCAACCCAAATTAATTTACCTTTTAAACTTTTAAAGGTGTGTTTTATTTGACATACGATTCCGATAGGGGGGCTTCAAAACCATAAGATTTTCATTTTCAGTCTTTATAACAATCACTTTCTTTTTTTATTATTTATATTACTGCAGTCTATAATAAGATGATTATCTTCAAGTACCTTTTAATAGTACTTTTGACACATTAATGTACAAAATTTTATGAGCAAAAGGTATAATTACTGTTGCAATTGTCACTGTTATTGCTGATTGTTATAACTTTTACTGTTTTGATAGTAAATTTTTTTATTGCTTTTATGTTTCATTGAATTTGATGAACTCTTTCTTTAATGTTGAGGGAATCGATACAGTCGTTAGTTTTCTTCCGTAATAATAATAATAATAATAATATAATAATAATAATAACAATAATAATAATAATAATAATGACAAAAATAATGATAGCAATAATTATACTAATTACAATAATAATAATAAAATTAATAAAAATTATATTAATAATAATAATAATAATAATAATAATAATAATAATAATAATAATATATAATAATAATAATAATAATAATAATAATAATAATAATAACAATAGAATAATAATAAATTAATAATAATAATGAGAATAATAATCATAATAATAATAATAATAATAATAATAATAATAATAATAATAATAATAATAATAATAATAATAATAATAATAATAAAAGTAGCAGTAATCTTTGATCATTGATCTTTCTTTATTTTTTTTTCAGTTAGAAATTTACAAATACAAATATAGTGCACTTTACATGTTTTGATATATATATATATATATATATATATATATATATATATATATATATATATATATATATATATATATATATATATATATATATATATATATATATATATATATATATATATATATATATATATATATATATATATATATATATATATATATATATATATATATATATATATATATATATATATATATATATATATATATATATATATATATATATATATATATATATATATATATA
>SEYY01019108.1:62500-67500 GCA_009176605.1 Armadillidium nasatum | reverse complement strand
TTGATGAGACGAATGGCCCTAGATCCCACTTTCTGAAGGAGAGCTTTTCGAGTGAAACCACCACAGATGAGTGAGACTTACTCCATACAGGGGCCAACAACTACCCTATGCTGAGCAAGCAACTGGGGTGGTGTGAAAAAATTAGGAAGGTGTTTCATAACATCCAACATCATTGAGGCTTCCTTAGGAAGAGAAGTAATGTGATATTTCCAAGAAAGATCACGAGAAAAAGAAAATCCAAGAATATTAAAGATAGATAAAGGTTTAAGTTGTGTGTTTTCGAAGATATCATAGTTGTGTGGAAGATTATGTCGAGTGGAGTTATGAAGGGATTGAGTTTTTGAAGAATTTAAAACGACTACGAATTCTCTGCCCACTTTTCGAAATACAAGAAAGATCAGAGGTTAGTTTCTCCTAGGCCACCATTATATCTTCAATTAACTGCTGTTAACTGAAGATAGAATTGAAAGAAGTAATGAAGGGTGGAGTCATCAGCATAGGAGTAGATAGATGAGGAAGTAATAGAGCTGATCATTAACGAAAACTAGAAAAAGTATTGGGGGTAAGGCAGAACCCTGAGGAACACAACTATTAATAGATTTAAAGGATGAACGATGTCCGTCTAAAACAACTGCCGTGTAAAGGAAAGGAAATTAGAGGAAAGATCACAGAAAGAAGGATAGATTCCGAAAGAGGGATGTTTAGAAACCAAAGTTTTGTGCCAAACTCTATAGAAGAATCTATCTCCAAAGCCAACTTCTCAAGGTGGTTTTGATAGCGAAATAAAAGGCACGTTCGCCAGCTGTGCATCATGAGAACAAGGAAAAAACATCAAAATCACCTAATATGATGATTTCAGAGAAATTAGAGGAAGAGAGAATATTTTGAAGTTTAGATAGTCGAAGAATTTAGGATAGTCAGTAAAATTAGGAGATAAATAAACAGCAAATGAACTTAGTCATAAAATGGAATGAGATCTTAAGTCACAAGGTGGAAAATTCTAAAGACTCCAAATTCGAGTCAAGAGAACAAACAACATAGTTGCGCACGTATACACAGCAACTATCTTTGACTGAAAATTGAGGCTAGAGACAACAAGAGTAAACAGAAAAGGGTTTGCTATCAGAATGCTCTAGCACCTGAATTTCGGCCAAGAAAGATGATATTCAACAAGAAAGATGGTAATAGTAAGGAGAACCTATTCCTTGTAGAAAAAGGTGGAGATGAGCTCGGAAGGGTGCGTACCATTGGGCACCGGAATGAGATGGGAAGTTCCTTTAACATCCCATATACCTAATGGAGGTAATCTCATCGCCTCGGAACTAAGGGTGCTACTTCCCTCCCCCGTATATATATATATATATATATATATATATATATATATATATATATATATATATATATATATATATATATATATATATATATATATATATATATATATATATATATATATATATATATATATATATATATATATATATATATATATATATATATATATATATATATATATATATATATATATATATATATATATATATATATATATATATATATATATATATATATATATATATATATATATATATATATATATATATATATATATATATATATATATATATATATATATATATATATATATATATATATATATATATATATATATATATATATATATATATATATATATATATATATATATATATATATATATATATATATATATATATATATATATATATATATATATATATATATATATATTATATATATATATATATATATATATATATATATATATATATATATATATATATATATATATATATATATATATATATATATATATATATATATATATATATATATATATATATATATATATATATATATATATATATATATATATATATATATATATATATATATATATATATATATATATATATATATATATATATATATATATATATATATATATATATATATATATATATATATATATATATATATATATATATATATATACGGTTGCAGGAATATGTAGTTTCTGCAGCCGACGCCACCCTGCATCTTGCGGGATATGGTGTAATGAATAAATATATATATATATATATATATATATATATATATATATATATATATATATATATATATATATATATATATATATATATATATATATATATATATATATATTTTATATTTTTTTTTTTTTTTTTTTTTTTTTTTTTTTTTACTTTATTTTATTTAATTTTCATTCTTGACTTAATACTTTCTTATTTTTATTACTTTAAAATAAAAAAAATAATGATTTGTAAACCAAATAGTAAATACTTAAATGATTTAAAAAAATTTTTTTTCACTCTAAAAACTCTTGTAAATTTCACTATATATATATATATATATATATATATATATATATATATATATATATATATATATATATATATATATATATATATATATATATATATATATATATATATATATATATATATATATATATATATATATATATATATATATATAGAAAGAGAGAGAGAGAGAGAGAGAGAGAGGGAGAGAGAGAGCGAGAGAGAGCGAGAGAGAGAGATAGAGAGAAAGATAGATAGATAGATAGAGTGTCAATTATGCTTGACACATTCATATTGAGTTGCACGAGTCGCATGTGAGTTGGCTTCTCATTGTAGCTGATACGAAATTTAGAGGGGATCCCTCAAGGCTTCAAAAATTTCGAATTTTTCTCAAAAGGCTGCCATATATATATATATATATATATATATATATATATATATATATATATATATATATATATATATATATATATATATATATATATATATATATATATATATAATCATACCTCTTGAAAGCCAACCTGAAGATTGCGGGTACAATTTCTACTAAAATTTATAGATGACTAATTCATGTCCGACTTTATTTGCAGAATTTTATTAAAAATAAAAATAAAAAATAACCAAATATAAGTCTTTGGTCAAAGAGCTGGAGCAATACTTATTGGAAAGAAGAATGTCATGCGCTTTGCTCAGATTTATGGGAGGAATAGGACTAAAGAGTTTTGCGATGTAGTATCTTCCGTTGAAACAAAGATTGTATGATGAAAATGATGAAATATTAAGATATGCATAAGATAGAATCAGTGAAAATGAGTCCGATAAAGGTGGAAGCCCTAGACTCTCCTTTATGAAAAGAATCTTTACAGTTATGTGATGAATATTTAATTGAAGAATGGAAGAGAAGTCTCGAAATTGCCAGCAAAAAGGCTGTATGAAGTTGTATATTTTCAAGGTTTTACCGAATGGAAGAATATATTGTGTACGTAGATGAAGGAATTGAGTTTTTGAATCATTGAAATTAATTGATAACGGACAATTAGTTAATTTTGTTCGTTAGATTTTCTTTTCAAGATACATTGTGACTATGAGAACAAAAATCCAAAATTCGTGCGCTTCATAAAGTAATCACACTCTTTCTCGACTGTTTTAGATCGAGTAGGGTGGTTGTGCTATACCCTACTCGATCTTTATAAGTAAAGTTAAAATTAAATCCTTTATTTACATTTAAATTTTAACTACTTTAATATAAATATATATGACAATTACATCTTTCTCTATGTAAAGTGATCTAGTCTTGCAATATTATCAACAATATAGTTTTATGAATTTCTGTTGAAATTTAAATTTTTTTCAGTTTTCTTTCTCAAAATTAAAGTCACCCTTATAAATAAACATTACAGCCTTTTATTAAACATTACAGTTCTGTACAGTGTGCAATGTTTTAAATGTATTGTGTGCTTTGTTGTGTATTTAAAGTGTACTAAAACAAGGTTAAATTGGTAATTAAAAGTAAGTTATATTTAAAAGGATCTCAAAAAGTTTAGACATTTTTAACAAAATTTTTTTTAATTGTTTGTTTATTTTATTACATACGGTAATGTATTAGATGAAATATTCTAATACTAAGAATTACAATATTTGATATATATATATATATATATATATATATATATATATATATATATATATATATATATATATATATATATATATATATATATATATATATATATATATATATATATATATATATATATATATATATATATATATATATATATATATATATATATATATATATATATATATATATATATATATATATATATATATATATATATATATATATATATATATATATATATATATATATATATATATATATATATATATATATATATATATATATATATATATATATATATATATATATATATATATATATATATAAGTTGACATCATTTACCAGACGGATAAACATTGCAGTTTGAAGTTTAAAACATTGTACGCCATTTGAGCAGTTGTGTGAAGGATCTCTAACTCTTGAACCCCTCCTTGAAAAGGGCTCTGACAGTGAGTGGTGGCGATCTGTTAAAAGAAAAAAAATTCACACCCTGCTATTCGTGTCAAATATCTGTAATTGAAATATCAAAACAGTTGAAATTTTCAATACATTTCCATCTTGTATTATATGCCACATAAACAGGCCCATGTGGCTTCTTACTGTCTCTACATTTCTTATATTTAACTTTTATTTTGTTCAATACTTTCAGCTGAATTAGTCTTCCAGACATGTCGAATTGTAAGTTTCGACATTGGTTTTCTGTTATTTATACTTCCTGAACTAAGCTAGTTAGACTAAGATATCAAACTTTATTACAATTAAATTCTCATAACACTGAGCAAAAATAATTACCTTCTTTTTAAGTTGCCAGATGGCATGAATTTTTAAACACATATAACCAATGACACTATTTATAAAATTTCTTAAGTTCATTTCAAATGAAATGTCCCTGTTACTTACCAGTATGTACAGAACAATTTTATTGTTTTCAATTTATAAAACTAAAGATATTTATGTACTTCCTCTGTTCAATATAATATATATATATATATATATATATATATATATAT
>SEYY01019108.1:47500-50000 GCA_009176605.1 Armadillidium nasatum | reverse complement strand
TATTTAATATTTGCATTCAGCATGTTGCATCTATATATATATATATATATATATATATATATATATATATATATATATATATATATATATATATATATATATATATATATATATATATATATATATATATATATATATATATATATATATATATATATATATATATATATATATATATATATATATATATATATATATATATATATATATATATATATATATATATATATATATATATATATATATATATATATATATATATATATATATATATATATATATATATATATATATATATATATATATATATATATATATATATATATATATATATATATATATATATATATATATATATATATATATATATATATATATATATATCTATATATATATATATATATATTATATATATATATATATATATATATATATATATATATATATATATATATATATATATATATATATATATATATATATATATATATATATATATATATATATATATATATATATATATATATATATATATATATATATATATATATATATATATATATATATATATATATATATATATATATATATATATATATATATATATATATATATATATATATATATATATATATATATATATATATATATATATATATATATATATATATTTATATTAATTTTTACCAGCTTGAATATTTTCTGTTTTTCTTGAAATTGCTAATAAATCAAATTAAAAAAAAAAAATAATCCAACATTTATTTATTTTATCAGAAATTTATAATTACTATCAGTTTTGCTGATTGAAATAAAAATAATCTTAATTAAAGCTGACTCTCATGTTATCTTTACATAATTATGCTTCATATTCTATTCAAATTTTATAGTATTAATTTTTAAACTATATTAATAATAATAATAATAATAATAATAATAATAATAATAATAATAATAATAATAATAATAATAATAATAACAAAAATAATAAGTATAATAATGACAACAATAATAATAGTATTTAAAAGAATAACACTAATAATTATATTAATGTTAATAATATTAATAATGCTAATAATAATAATAGTAGTTAAAATTAATAAAATAATAATAATAATAATAATAATAATAATAATAATAATAATAATAATAATAATAATAATAATCTTTCCTTCTATTTTTATTTTTTGAGTTACAAATTCACATAAACAAACATGGTGTACTGTACATAATAATATATATATATATATATATATATATATATATATATATATATATATATATATATATATATATATATATATATATATATATATATATATATATATATATATATATATATATATATATATATATATATATATATATATATATATATATATATATATATATATATATATATATATATATATATATATATATATATATATATATATATATATATATATATATATATATATATATATATATATATATATATATATATATATATATATATATATATATATATATATATATATATATATATATATATATATAATATATATATATACATATATTTTCTGGGGGAGACGAATTCGTACTTTGAGCCCTTAAAATTATACATAATAACATATATAATATAATTTTTGAATAATAAATAAATTTATGCTTGTAAAATATTGCAAATTTTATAATACATTATACATTATAGTCATAATCTTAACCTAGTCTTTTCCTTTAAAAAATAGTAATAAAATAAAAATGAAAATTAAAAAATAATAAGAATAATAATACCGAAATAACTGCAAGCTTATTATTACAATGATAAGGATAATAATAATACTACTACTAATAATAATAATAAATAAAAAAATAAAAAAAAAAAAAAAAAAAAAAAAAAAAAAAAAATAAAAAAATAAATATAAAAAATAAAAAATTAATTATAATAATAATGATAATAAAATAATAATAATAATAATAATAATAATAATAATAATAATAATAATAATAATATAATAATAATAATAATAATAATAATAATAATAATAATAATAATAATAATAATAATAATAATAATAATAATAATAATAATAATAATAATAATAATAATAATAATAATAATAATAATAATAATAATAACTAGCAATAATGAGTTCAATAAAAATAATATAAATACTAAAAATAATACTGACAATATTTATAATAATTCCTTACTAATAAAACAAAAAATTCGTAATAATAATAGTAATACCAAAATTTGTGATTTTCAGTTGGTGGGGAAATAAGTGGTTGGGTTCTGGTACATTCTTTAGTATTTTGATAGTAAGTGATTTTTAACATGTTTACGAAATGTGAGAAGTGTTGCTAATTCTTGCATGTTTATTTGGAAGACCTTTCCGTTTATCAATGTCATTGTATGATATAACTCTCTGAAATTTTGTTAGTGTGCACTTTGTTTTACTTGGTGTTTTACTTTAGTCTGTGCTACGCAAATTTGGTCTTACATTTTGTTTATGCTTTA
>SEYY01019108.1:32500-42500 GCA_009176605.1 Armadillidium nasatum | reverse complement strand
GCCAGACTGTTTTACTAAACATCAGCTTCCCCTCTTGGTATATCTGATAAGATATAAATAGAAAACATATTTTTATAGTTTAAAATTTTTGAAACTATACCCATAAACATTCAAGAGTGAAACATAGACAAAGACAAAGAACTGTATTGAAGCAAATACTGTATATATATATATATATATATATATATATATATATATATATATATATATATATATATATATATATATATATATATATATATATATATATATATATATATATATATATATATATATATATATATATATATATATATATATATATATATAAATATATATATATATATATATATATATATATATATATATATATATATATATATATATATATATATATATATATATAATATATATATTATATATATATATATATATATATATTAGAGGTGGACCGGATATCCGCATCCGCATCTGCAACTGCGGATATCCGCATCATTTTTCCAATATCCGCATTCGCGGATATCCGCAATTGAATATCCGCAACCACATCCGCCTCCGCGGATAGTAAAAAATTATAAGTAAATTATGAGTTCAGCTGAATCATGTTTGTCAGATGTGATACCACTTGTTTCAACATTGAAAGTTGTGTTAACAAATGTTAAGTCTAAGGGAGTTTCAAGGATGACTGAAACATTAAGTGAAGGAGATGAACGACAGATTTGAAAACCTGGAAAATGATGATGCTTATACAATTGCAACCTTTTTAGATCCTAGGTACAAAACAAAATTTTCTAAACCACTTGTTTCTCAGAATGTTAAAATCAAATTAGGATGCTTATGCGATGAGATGATAGAAACAGATAAAATAACGCCTTTCAAGAAAAAGCAAAAGCTCTCAGATACAAAAGAAACAAAATCTGTTAGCTTAAGCATTGCTAAATCAATGAAAGATCTTCTAGCTTCCAGCAGAGATGAAGAATCACAGTCAGAAGTGTCAAAGGATACAATATCGATTATTGAAAATTATCTGAAACTCCCACGTTTGGAGGCAGATAAATACCAACTGGTTTGGTGGAGAGATAATTGCAAAAGTTTCCCTTTTCTTGCTGAGCTGGCAAGGACTTATTTAGCATGTCCTTCAACTAGTGTTGCTAGTGAGCGTCTTTTCAGTTGTGCAGGCCTCATTTACAACGAAAAGCGAACCAAACTTTCACCTGAAAGAGCCCAAAAGCTTTTATTTCTAAAAAATAACTTACCAATTATTAACTTCAAATGGAATATGTGAAACTGTGAAGTGTGAAGGTAATACTGAATTACTGGTTATATATATATATATATATATATATATATATATATATATATATATATATATATATATATATATATATATATATATATATATATATATATATATATATATATATATATGTATATATATATATATATATATATAACCTTTTTCAAAATGGGTTAAGGTTGGGGAAAGAAGTTGGTGGGGTGTTCAAGAGTTGGGTCCCCGTCCCACACCCTGGTTACATAGATTCTGGATATTATATTTAAAATTCCAAAAATCTATAGCAAAACTTTAAAAAATTAAACTATCCGTATCCACATCCGCATTTGCGGATATCCGCAATTGAATATCCGCAACCGCATCCGCATCCGCGGATAGTAAAAAATTACTATCCGGTCCACCTCTAATTATATATATATATATGTAAATTGACAAATAGACCTAAGTAAATATTGATAGATTAATAGATGATAACTTAACTATCGTAGATAAGGGCAAGGATTGTAAAAGAATATGAATTAAATAAACTGCTAAAGTTATGGTATGACCTACACATATTTTTACGGTTTTGGTCCAATGTATAATTTTGTATTTTAATTACTGAATGAGTAAAAAATTTGCATTGCTTTAAAAAAAAAAAAAAAAAAAAAAAAAAAAAAAAAAAAAAAAATCTTGCCTGTTCTGGTTTTGAATTCTTCTTCACGTATTCTACTAAGAATTATTTTTCTTCGTTATTTTTACAAAGTTTCTGATCTGACTTTTATATCTTCATCATCTACCTTTACTCAATATTTTTTAGTTATTCCATTTGTTTTTTTTTTGTTTTGTTTTTTGTTTTTGTTTTTGTTTTTTCTGTTTTTTTGTTTTTGTTTTTTTGATGCAGCAAACTTATGCTACTAATTTTTATCATGGAATTATGCAAAACCTACTGGTTAACGACCCTCAGTTAAAACTGCCAACTAACTATGCTTCTTCCTATTGCTTTCACTTCTTTCTTCAGAGAACTTAACAACTACCTTACCCTTCTACAAATGTTAAAATTTTCTCTCAAATATTTACCTTTAATTTTATTTAAAACAATTGTAGCTCTTTTCCTCCTCCACCTCATTCTCCTCCTCCTCCTCCTCCTCCTCCTCTTACTACTCCTACTACTACTATTACTATTACTACTACTACTACTACTACTCCTCTTCCTCCTCCTCCTCCTTCTATTCTTCCTCTTACTCCTCCAACTCTTTTTTTTTTATATTATCGTATTTCTTCTAAAAATGTAATTTCTATTCACTCTAAGCTTAATACTAAGAAAGAAAAAGTCTATCCTGAATTTCTCAAATTTTTCCTTTCACAAAGTTTCGTCTCAACTTATCAGTTTCGAGCTTACTTCCTATTGAAAATAGGCTGATATACAACGAATGACAAAAAAAGGGACCGATATTCAGCATACTACCTATAGTTCCTTTGCTTTAACTGTTCTTCTGCAAATGTTTTCGAATCGACAGTAAACATGATTTGGAAATTTTAATTTTACTACCCTTATCTCTGACTGATAGTATTGTTTCCGAGGTGAAGCCTCATAATGGTAATCTTTTGCTCTCTCTCTCTCTCTCTCTCTCTCTCTCTCTCTCTCTCTCTCTCTCTCTCTCTCTCTCTCTCTCTTACACATTGTCTCTTTCTCTCTCTTTTTCCTGCTTTTTTTTTGTTAGCTTTTCGAAATTACTGTTAATCTTTAGCTGTGTTGCTTTCGATATAGTCTAACAAATGTTCTAGTTTCTGGGCCCAGTTCTCTTTGTTTCTATCTATTTTTTTGAAACATTGTTAATATATTATCATATCACTAGTAAAATATATTTTCAAGGTCCTGTTTTATCCCATTTTCTCTTTCTACTTTAAAATAGCGACATACTACTTTTATGCTGATTACTCCATTTACACAATTGAAAATAGAAGATGCAAGTTGGGTAGCTTTGTAGCAGCTGATTTCTGATCTTTTTTTGGCACAGAAAAAAAAAGTTATTTTCGATTCCTCATAATCATAACTTTCAACCAGTCTACTTGACCAAATCTTCCACACAACTAAAATATTTAAAAAAAGTTGCTCAGATCTTAGCCTCAATCCTTTATACTCATCGTATCTTTTAACACTTGATTTTCCTTCTCTTTGAAGGGGGCCTCCAGAATACCTCCTAGCACTTCAACTTCTTACATTGTAAAAGGAGGACATTCGTCCACGGAAAGAGAAAGTGTCTTTTTCGTTCGGTAATTCATCTTGAACAGATGAAATATATTGCTTTTCAAATTCAACTCTCCACCGTAAACTGATTTCATTCAGTCTATTTACTGTCAACAAATTATTTCTATTACAAATATTACAATACTCTTCTTTTGAACTTTCGAATATCATACCTTCTCCTTTGAGGAAGTTCAAGCTGTG
The DNA here is from genome assembly GCA_009176605.1 of Armadillidium nasatum. Classification (NCBI taxonomy): domain Eukaryota; kingdom Metazoa; phylum Arthropoda; class Malacostraca; order Isopoda; family Armadillidiidae; genus Armadillidium; species Armadillidium nasatum. The sequence goes on along the minus strand of SEYY01019108.1, from coordinate 38,796 downwards.
AGCCTTTATTTTCCAATCTCATCTTTTCTCATCTTTCTTAAATTCTCATCCTTTTCATTCTCATCTTTTCCTTAACTTTTTATATCAGTAAAGTTAGGAACACACTTCCTTCTTCTATTTGCCTACTTCCTCTGATTCACACACTTTCATCTATCTATGTTTCTGAAGAAGTTGGATGTTAGCTTACGACATAATATTTCCCTTATCGACCTTAGTGAATTTCATGTAGTCCTCTGGATTTTTTCCTATTGGTGACATTATATATATATATATATATATATATATATATATATATATATATATATATATATATATATATATATATATATATATATATATATATATATAAAGAAGAATAAGAAAGCGTTTTTAATATATTAAAATATCAGAATACGTAAAAAAAAATATTGTTTCTATTCAAATCCATTGTTTCTATTCAAATAATCCATTATAAATATAAAATAAAAGCAAAAAAGTAACATCCAAGAATTGTCTTGCCTTCTTTTCTCTGCTTCTAAGAGAAGCACAAAGTCTTATATAGGAGGGAAAAGGTTATAAATAAGGTGGAAAAAACGGGAGCTGAAGTTAGGATTAAACTCTAGAGAATTTACTTAATAGAAAACAGTTCCATTATCAAAGATATATATATATATATATATATATATATATATATATATATATATATATATATATATATATATATATATATATATATATATATATATATATATATATATATATATATATACATATGTGTGCGTGTGTGAACTAACGTATGTATGTATGTATGTATGTATGTATGTATGTATGTATGTATGTATGTATGTAAAATGTATGTATGTATGCATGTGTGTATGTATGTATGTATGTATGTATGTATGGTTAGGGAATTAATCAGTCTCAGCTAGCATAAAATGATAAAAATCTATGGTAGGTAATCATAAGAATAGAGGCAAATGCTGCTGATTATCTTATTCTTATTCTCACTATATATATATATATATATATATATATATATATATATATATATATATATATATATATATATATATATATATATATATATATATAAACCTGGTGAAAAAGGATAAAGGTCTACGATATTCCCGAAGAGTTGGGTAAAAACCAAATCCTAAGTCTGGTTACTAACCGATAGGACTTAATACACGGAATTTGAATGAGTGCAACTCAAAAAAAGTGAAGAAAACAGAGAAAGGAAGAGTGTTCCATACTTATCATGTAGAGTAAGTACATGAGAGAATAAACAGATTGGTTAAGTGTGGGTCTGAGAGTTGAAAAGAGTAGGAATGATACATTGTGGAATTACAAGCAACACGATTCAGTGTTCATTGTAATAAAGATGTTGTAAGGAGAGTAATGCAACATATCAATAGCTAGATAGAAATTAGAGAGAGATGATGTAGTTAAAAGCTCTAGATTCCACCTATTCAAAGGAAGTTGTATGTGAAGAAATACCCCAGAACTGAGAATTGTATTCCATACAAGTCGAACGACTTCCTTATGGGTGAGCAAGCAATTGGAGTGGTGTAAGGAAGTTCTGAAAATGCCTCTGAACACTCTACTCAACATCTTTAGAGCTAGTTTAGTAAGAGAGAGAAAAATGTGATCATCCCAAAAGAGAGGTTATGAGAAAAAAATATCAAAACCTTATAGAACAAAACAACGTTTATGTCGAGCATTTTAGAAGATGTAGTTGTGTGATAGATTATGTTGAGTAGATATAAAGGAAATGAGTTTATGAAAGCAACCATGTTTTTGGCTCCTTCTAGAGTTACAAGGTCGGAGGTTAGTTGCTCCAATGATACTTACTTTCTTAACTTCGATATTCGGTGTAGAAAAAGAAAGGAAGGTTTTCAAATTGATAGAAATTGATCAGTTGGGCTTGAGTATTCTTCAACACTCCATACCCCAGTGGTTTGTCCTTTTCTTACAGAGAGGATATTTGTATCGTACCTCTGCCATATACTGAAATTCTTACAGACAAGTTTAGTTGGCACTCTCAATCTTTTTCCTTCCTCATCTATACCTCCACATACTTACAAACACACAAATCCAAATATTTTTCTTAAAATTTAATAATGGTGAATCAAAACCCTACCTCGGATATGCTTGGAGCTGCGGAATCCGAGCAGTACCACTAGTTCACTCCTTCCCTCATCATCTATAAGGAGTTGGCGGCCTCTAGTGGTGAGGTTGGTGCCGCTGACTTTGGCACAGGCTTGTTCTGAAGTACGGTTTTTCATTTCCACTGACTTCTGAAACGTTCGCGGTCATTCTAATTTACAATATGTTAGGCACGATATCTCTTCTTCTAGACTTAATCTTTTGTTCTTGATCGACACGAAGGTTCTTCGACTATCTAAAATTTCAAAATTGAACATACTTTCTCTTCTAATTTATCTGAAATTATTTTAGTTAATTTCTAAGTTCACCCTCACCTATTAAATATTAAAGCCTTCTAGTTCTGCTGCTTTGCATTTCTCTATCCAGGTAACTTTGGACAGATTTTTTAAGTATTCATGATCATCTTGGAGATAGACAACATTTTTTACCATTTCTTAACTTTTAATCCTTTTCATGATATTTTTAGACTCTTTCCTTCACTGGCTTTCTTCAATCATTTTCTTATCTCTGTATTCTGTTTTTTTCACTTTAATTTTACAGCAGAAAAAAACGCAACCTACAGCGAGGAAACATTAAGAGGGTGCAGTGTGCAGCATGCAACAACCGAGGCGAATCTTTTTTTCAATTTCCTTTTCTTACAACTAAAACTCACAACATTTGTTTTACTCTCCTTGTTCTAGTGCTATTCGTGGCAGGGAAAATAGCTATAGAAATTACCTTCGTCCTCAAAGTGCAGAACCTCATGATTCTTTTCCTAATTCCGAATGGTTCCGAATTTATAATTTGCAACACTAGAAGCTCTATTCTCATTTTTTTTACAACAGTTAATTTAGCCTTATTCTTGTTACTTAACCTTACCTTTCCACATTATCGATGATCTACATCGTACCAAGAACACTTTACTCCAGTCTCTGTAATAGTAATGATCAAATTCTACCAAAAATACCTTACTCCATTCTCTTCAGTAACAATGATCGATTTCTACCAAAAACACTTTAATCCATTCTCTTTCCTAACAATGATCGAATTCTACCAAAAACACCACTCCATTCTCTTTCCTAAAATTGATCGAATTCTACCAAAACCACCACTCCATTCTCTTCCCTAACAATGATCGAATTCTACCAAAAACACTTTACTCCATTCTCTTTTCTAATAATGATCAAATTCTACCAAAAACACTACTCCATTCTCTTTTCTAATAATGATCGAATTCTACCAAAAATACCTTACTCCATTCTTTTCACTAACAATGATCAAATTCTACCAAAAACAATTTACTCCATTATCTTCACTAGGAATGATTGAATACTACCAAAAATGTTTTCCCGAACCAACAAACTTTCTCTCTCTCTCTCTCTCTCTCTCTCTCTCTCTCTCTCTCTATATATATATATATATATATATATATATATATATATATATATATATATATATATAATATATATATATATATATATATATATATATATATATATAATAATATATAATAATATATAATAATAATAATAATAATAATAATAATAATAATAATGATAATAATAAATAATAATAATAATAATAATAATAATAATAATAATAATAATAATAATATAATAATAATAATAATAATAATAATAATAATGATAATAATAATAATAATAATAATAATAATAATAATAATAATAATAATAATAATAATAATAATAATAATAATAATAATAATAATAATAATAATAATAATAATAATAATAATAAATTTTTTCGTAAATTGATTTTTTGAGCAACTATTCAATGCATGAAGAATTTACATATTCATAAGAGCGTGTAATAATATTTTTACGCCGCAAAAAATCTCCCTCTCGGAAAGAGTCAATAATTGATTACTTATAAACGAAAATATGTTCTTCACTCAGCGTTCAGGTTTTCTTTATACAGAGACGTGTGTGTGTGTATGTGTGTGTGTGTGTGTATGTCTGTGTAAGAGTGTAAGTATTATAATGGATAAAATCACATATAGGGTTTTTGTGACTGTGTAGTTTACACATATGTTTGTGTGTATAATTATGTTTATGATTAAAGTTTTTTGAGTAGTATGGCGGAAGCGTTGTGTATATTAGGTTGTACGAAGGAGTCCTCCAAGAGATGAATATGAAGAGCTAATGTGAGCTGGAATCTTTCATAGGTCCTTTGTGTACACTGAATTATTTGTTCCTTTCGAGCTCCACTACTCACAGATATTATCTTCCTCATACTTTAGACTAGAGATCCTGTAGTCATATCTCGTAGGAACTCTATATCTTCACACGGTGTGAATCACACTTTAGAAATCTACATACACTTTCCATAAAGGTTTAAATAATGGCTACTACTCACTCTGCCTATGATATGCACCGTGGGTTACATCCAAAGATTGACACTCATTCCCTCTCAAAATCGAAAAACAGGTCTGTGGGTCTTCCAGCAACAAAAATACTCTTTCTGTAAATATCCTAAATTTTTTTAAACGTCTGATGTTGGGCGTATATTTAGTGTCTCTTCTCGTGGTTTTAATTTGGAGATTTATTGGAATTTTCTACCTTGTGGCATTGGCTCTCTTGCCAATTTACAATTAAATTTTTCTGCTATTTTTATTTAATTTGTAAACGTACACACACACAATACTAAATTCTTTAACTATCAAAACTCTAAAAGAGAGACAATTTTTCTGTTTTCTTCTTCTCTTACTAAAATCTCAATTTTGGGTGATATCAGTGTTCATCAGTGATGATAGCCTTCATTTAGTTCTCAAGGTAGTTTTTTTTTTTTTTTTTTTTTTTTTTACAGAAAGCGGCCACTCACGGGAAGAACCCTTTTCAAGGAGGGGTCTCCTTCCATTTTTCTATTCAAAATAACATTAAACAGATAATGCACCTGCCTCCTAGCATTTCTGATAGTCTTGGAGATGAACTCGATATACTAGACATTCTCTAAACCATTAATACTTCTCCATTAACCTTACAGCTAAACTCTTTACACTTCTTGGCTTTCCCGATCATTTCCCCTTCTATTAGAGATCTTCGTTAATTGCCTAAGATTTCTCTCTCTCATTAACATTCTGCAACTATTTCTCCATTTGTCTTTGCTATTGCAACGGATATTATTCTTCAGAACTCTCATTCTCTGACCAACTCTCTGGCCCTTGCTTAGCAGCAATGCACACTCTCACATGTAGTTTACTAAGAAATGCTGAAATACTCTCATTTCTTCTATTTCTCTCCCTTCCTCTGGCTTGCACACTTTCAAACACAGTGCATAGGATAATGTGGCTTGCAATTTTTTGTGGAATTTGTTTTGCCCTATCTATGATGGACTGTATATTGACCACTAACTTTTTTCGATCATAAGCCATTGAAAAACATTAAAAATCTAGTGTTGTCATATATATATATATATATATATATATATATATATATATATATATATATATATATATATATATATATATATATATATATATATATATAAATATACACTAAAGAGCAAAATTAACGCACTATCTACAATTTATCAGTTGGGAGGTCCCGACAACATTATAGGGTAATGGGAGTGCCTGTGTGTGGAGGTGTGTGCCCATACCTACCCATATAATGCATTTTAGCATCGATGGGCAGGGCGTAGGTGTGATATCGACGGCATAAGATAAAAGGGCAAATAAGCCAAATCCGGTGAGTGACGTGGTAGGAGAGTTAACGGCACGGCTATGCCAGGTATCGAGAGTATTCAACCTTTAACTTTGTGTAAGTAATATGGAGAGGTTACTACGAAGTTTGACACGCGACGACTATGTGGCAATCACAATATTGGCCGCTGAAGGGTACGACCAACGCCAAATGGGCCGACTGTTTGGGGTCTCCCACACAACCATCGGAAGGGTCCTACAGAGGTACAAGTTGACACATGCTCACACCAGGTGACCTGGCTATGTTAAGCCACGGGCAACAACGGCCGTACATGACAGATTTATACGGTTAATGGCAGCTCGCGATCAACATGCAACATAACGTGAACATCGTACAGAGCTGCAGGATGTCCATCAGATCCTTGTTTGCAATAATACCATTCGACGTCGTCTCGCGGAACATGGATACCACCCATGGACCGGAAAGAGGGCCCCCACTCACCAGGGAGCA